>OZ001257.1:2745721-2757519 GCA_963924015.1 Macrophya annulata | reverse complement strand
CTTCCCCGTAAAAATTTATTTTTTCCTTTTTACTTTTTACCTTCTTTTTTGTTCCCTATTTTAGTTTCTTTATTCATTTATTTATTTATTTATACTGACTCTTCAAATTTCTCTCCATTTCTTCTCATTCTATCATTTCTTCATTTATTTTCTTTCCGAAATTGGCTTTTCTCAACGTTTTGCCATTTCTAACAGTACAACAAACTCTCATTGCAGAGGATGACGACGAGGGTCAATAATATACAATTTGAGAACTGCAAAGCTATATGAAAAGTAGAAATAATTTTTATTTTACTGATTTAATAAAAAATATAATTAGTAAAGAATAAAATTGAGATTTTGAAAATTCTTTTCGTTGTTCAAAAAGTAATATATTGAATTTTTTTATATTTTATTCTGACTGCTAAAACATTGAAATTTTTTTCAAAAAAATTTTTTTTCCTTCATCGTCACGTTTTCAAGGTTTGCGATTTTTTGCGTTAATAATAGGAAAGGTTACCGTTTGTTTTTCTTCTTTTTCTGTTTTACCTTTGGTTAACCTTAATTTTCCTTTTCTAACCCTCGTTGTCACTAGCCAATCTCTTCGGCCGACTATAGTAACCGCGACCGTCATCACTTTGATTGTTTTTCAAACGCGTTGGTAGACCAACCCGAAAATCGGTGGGAAAAGAAATCGGTCCTGGTATTTTTTATTTTATTTCTGTTTTTATAATATCCTGTATATATAAAGACAGTTTTGTTTTATACCTAGTCGACCGTGCAAGGTACTTAAATCTCTCTGACTGACTTTCATCCTCCTTGATAAAAACATCCGAAGATTTTATTATTTTTTTTTTTTTTTGTTGTTTTTTTTTTCTATCTTCACAAATATTTGTTCATGAGAAATTGAATTTTTGAAATTTAACATAATTTGTCTCAAACATAAAAGAAAAAACATAACAAAAAAAAAAACAACAGAGATGTTTTTTTTTCTTTCCCAAATCCATCATTTTTTTCCCCTCTTTTCTTTGCTTCTTACCTTCCGATAAACAAACATGAAATTTCCGTTTTTCCACCGGGGAATGAACGAAGAGCCTCCAGGGCTTTCGATTTCTTCTTCCCATCTTTTGTTTTGTCTTTGCCAATTTCCTTATTGCGAACCTGTCCGTTGCACAAGACGTCATATTTCGTCGCTTTACGACGCCACGTAGTTTTTAAATCTTCGACTTATTTTTCGACCAACTATTCGGACAGATATCTTGACTCTATATCGGGTCTCGGCCACATGGCCGGACGAGAACTGCTTGTAAATTTGGTTCATGAACAGTTTTACTTTTAGGCTCGTATATACGCGCGCTCTCTCGTATATATCCGGCTCTCCTATCACATCGAGTCTCAAATTTGTCTGATCCAATTTTTTTACTTTTTTTTATTTTTTTCTATTTTTGTATTCCCACAATTTGTTGCCATTCTATTATCAATACGTCGAAATCAAGTCAGAAGAATATGACTCGCGAAATGATACAAAACGAGTAAAAACCGTGCGATATTAACGTTTTTTCTATTAATTGGTCAAACCTATAGATATCAAATTTTATAATCACTTATATTCTTTGATCCTTAAGTTTACAGACTCTCAAGCTAAACCAGAGCCGAAACGTTTCGCTATAAACTATACCTAGACAGTTTGCCTCTGACTCGTCTGCATGATCTCGACTCTCTGCCTTTTCCTCTCACAGTTTTCAATTTTCTATTTTCAGTTTTAACTTTGCTTATACCTACTCTCTCTAATTTCAGGTACTTAATTTGCCAGAAATTCCTTTCCATTAGAATCGTTCTGTAACATTACTCGACGAGCGTTTCGGTTTAATGCGACAGTGGACAGGGAATAAGGTGCCGTGATAAGAGGGGATTAGGAGTAATCTGAGCTCCGGGACGTTTCTTCTTTCTCTTATTTTTTATTTTTATTATTTTCTTTTCTGTCCTTTTTTCATCTCGGTTTTATACTTTTTTTTTTTTTTTTCTTTGGTTTTTTTTTGTTTTTTTATTTGAAACCCAAAGTAACACGACGTCAGACTTACTTTGGATGACTCGAGGTCCTCCAGACTCCAGACTCTGGTCTCCATACTCCAGACCCCAGACTTTCAGGTCGAGGAAGAGACAAGAGACAAGAGACACTCTCTTCTCTAGACGTATAGTGTCTAGTTGTATGGTATACACGAACGCCAAGCGTGACGTAAAATACGACCATGCCATGGGCTAAGCCGGAGCCGTAGATCGTGGAAAGCTGAAAGAGCCAACCTCAACTCACCTAACATAACATAACCCGTCTAGATCCATACTAACCTAACCTAATAGGTATAACGGACCTTTTCTACTTCAGTTTCTCTACAAAAAGAGAGAAGGCGGGGGGGGGGGGGGGGGGGGAGAAAAAAATATTTAACGAAAAATCAATTTCTTTTTTTTCTCCTAATTCGTGTATTGCGAAATTGTGTGATGATTAATTTTTACAAGGAAACAGAAAAGATTACGATTTGTTGAAATTTCTTCGAAATTTCATGTATACGTGTGTATATACATATATTTAATATCAATACGGAATTAATCGTCAGATAAGATTGGAATCTTTACGTACCTATACTTGTCGATGATATCAGAAAACACGTACCTAATTCATTTTTTTTTTTTTTTTTTTTAAGTTGTTCTCTTTATTCATTCCATTTTTTTTTTTTTTTTACTGTAGTTTTTTCCATTTTATCACGAAAAAAAGGAAGAACAAAAAATATTCAAAATTCATAATATAGAAATGTAGATCGACGATAACGACAACGACAACGACGACGACGTCTTAGCGTGCTAGTTTACTGAGCGAATTTTTCAGACCGCACTACTATTTTTACGTCGGACGTTGCAAGGGCGGTAGAGGGGACGTTGGCTTCCGCCGTTTCGACGTTCAGTATTTCGTTTGAGATCGTTTTATTTCTATTGGCAATCGACGTCGTCTGGTCAGCTGGATTCGACGTGATAGAAGAATTGGTTGAATTCAGCCTCGTTTTTTCCTGTTTTTTTTTTTTTTTTTTTTTTTGGTGCCGTCCCGATTTTAGCCTCCGATAGATAGTTTCATATCTATAACATCTCTGCCTATACATAGATGCGTATATATATATATAGGCTATAAGAGAATGTTTTTTTTTTTCTATTTTTGCGAAAAAAAAAAAAAAAAATCAAAACCAGTCTTACAATTCGCAATTATTATCAGCGTAACCGAATTCCAAGATCAATTTTGAACCAATTCGTTAAGGCTAATCGTATGACACATTATACTTCTCAACAAATTTAAAAGCTTATCGAGCTCGAACTCGAGAGTCCGTGGTCGTAGTCGTGGTCGTGGTCGCGGTCTTTCGGCGAATTGCTTCGTTATATACATATAAATATATATAACCGTATAGGTATTCGTTTTATTACACTCGCTAAATATCTCGCATACCTATAATATGTCTATATATATTTATATACCTATATACTCGTATATGTGTATAATATACGAACTGCGAACGATCAGCGTGTATGTCCTTGCAAAATTTCTCGCCTTCTCTCGCGTTAAGTCAGATAAAATAACAAATAATCAATACTTGGAAGAATTTTTTGAACTTTTTTTTTATTTATTTTTTATTTATTTTTGTTTTTTGTTTTTTATAATATTCGTGGATATTATAAAGTTAAAAAGAAAAATAAATAAATAAAAAAATAAACAAATTCCCCTGTTTTTTTTTTTTTTATACATTTTGTATTTTCATTTTTTTTATTATTAACCCTGTTTTTTTCGTTAGAAAATTTTTATTTATTTTATATTATGTACCCATATCCTATATATATACGTTTTAACTATTTTTATCTAACTTCACGACGAAATATAATAAAATATAATATAATATGATAAATTACCAATAAATTTTCCACCCGCAGGGAAAGAAAATAGGTTGTAAATATAAAGTCTGGAATTTTTATGATCTGATATTTATGTAGCTCATATAATATATAGGGTTCGGTCTTTCTAGTTTACATATATACCTTAGACGGGTTACTCATGATACTCTATATACTCATATACGTGATAGACATGTAACCTGATCAAAGCTATCTATAGACTCGGTTGAAAAAATCAAAAAAAAAAAAAAAAAAAAAAAAAACAAATTCAAAATATGAAGAAAAAAAAAAAAATTCTATCTATAAATTATCACTTGCATCAATAGCTGTGCGCTATCTTGCAATGTCATGACTCACAATATCCGTCGAGTTATCTTAAATTCTTTTATCACCGACGAAACAAAAAAAAATAAATAAATAAAAAAATAAAAAAATAACTGACAGAACTGGTGAAAGTATTTTGTGTAATTATTTAAATTATCATACATATGTGTTCAAATTCCATCTGCATATTATGTACATGTGTATTATACAGTAAAAAAAAAAATTATACTTTTTTTTTTCTTATTTATTAATTTTTGATTGAATTATTTTTTGATTTTTATTTGTGTTTTCAATTATTTCTATTTTTTGAAAAATATTTCAACACGTACGCAGGTATACCTTGTATACCTATATATCACAGCCTGTGTCGATATTAGAGAATTGAATGAAATAATAGCTGTTTGATTTTATGAAAACAAATGGATGAAGAAAATTTTGCGATTAATGTTCGCGCTTGTATATCGGTTTTTCAATAACCGTTTTTTTTTTTTTTTTTTTTTTTTTTTGTCACACGATTTAATTGGGATAGTGTTCGGAGGTGGGGGATGAGGACCGAACGAGAGGAGGGGGGGTGGGGGGATTCATTTCTCCCCACGTGGGATTATTCTCGTAGGTCCGGAAGCACGTGGGTTACACTCAACTATATATGACGGCATATTTGTATAGATAAACCATACCCTACACATACACGTATATGAATAGGTATGGGTATATATAAACGTGTGTAAACCGGTTTTAGATTCGGTACACGCGCTAAGTGCGTATTACAGTTTACGCCAAGTGCATTAATATCCATTTATGTCCACGCCGTACGTCTCTATCTCTCTCTCTCTTCATTTGTCTCTGTCTGTCTCTATGTCTGTCCACCGCGAAGGGGTAGCCGACCCTAAAATCCCTGGCCTTATACTTTCTCCTATCCATATAGGATAAATGGCGGGTGCGTCGACGCATAATAATACCAACACACACACACACACACACGTATCAAATACCTACCCTTATTACGAATATATAGGCGAGCATTAAGGACGATGAAAAAAAATTAAAAACAAAAAATAAATTAAAAATATATTTTTTTTTTTATTCTGAAAAATCTGGAAAACCGTTGGAAAAAAACGAATTTTCTTATGAAGTGGATTTTATTCTTTGAAAATTATATTATTATAGATATATAGTCGTTAGACTTAACGAATTGCGAATAAAATTAATTCGATCAAATTTTTGGAGACATTAGAGTAAAAATGAAGAAAGAAAAAGAAAGAAAAAAAAAAAACGATGTCTTTCAAATGCGGAGGGAGAAAAAAAAAGTAAAAGACGACTGAATGATGATATAATTTTGGCGAAAGGTTGTCGTTTGTATTTAGGTGTTGAATTGAACTCTGGAACGAATGGATGACCGCTTTGAGCGAGTTACTACGCGGCGCTGTAGTAAGGGGTGAGAAGTAATTTCTCCTTTTACTCTCCGTTTTTTTCCCCCGTTATTTTATTTTATTTTTTATTTTTTGTTCTCATTTTTTTCTTTTCATTTCATTTCTTTTTTCTTCTCGTTTTTTTTTTCTTTTTCTTTTCTATCCTCATTCTCGCTCGCTATACAGTCCCTTTTTTTACCTTATAAAGCTATCTCTTCTTTTTTCTTTCTTTCTTTCTTTCTTTTTTTTTTTCTCCATATCTGTTCATCTTTTCAAACTTATCCTATAGATCCCCTCAGTGACTCGTTGTACACGTTTTATTAAATGGACTTAGATCCGCAGTATAAGACTGACTTGAAAAATGGAAAAAAAGAAAGAAAACAAACAAAACTTGCACATTGATAGGAAAATAATTTCCTAACCTAATTATATATACATATATATATATATTTTTTTTTTTTGAGCTATTTATTTATCAAAATCAATGAATTAAAAATGTCGATCAATTTATATGAATGAATATGATATTTCTCATTCGAAATCATCCCCCTCTCTCTTTCTCTCCTTCTCTCTCTCTCTCTCTCTGTGGGGGAGAGAGTATAAGAATAAGAATAATTCTCCGAGTACCTACCCACCTACCTACCTACGTAGCGAATTGAAGGGTAGGTTCTATCGATTTTTCAACAATTAAGCCTCGGATTTAAATACCGAAAGAGAAGTACCTCTCTTTGGAGAGAAAAAAAAAAAGAAAACCTCTCATCGTCCAGAAAACAAAACAGAAACGTCCTCTCGAACGCCAGGGGTCCTCCTACCCCACCGTCACCACTTATACCCCCAAAACCTCTTTTCCTTCTTCTTCTTCTTCTTCTTCTTCTTCTTCTTCTTCTTCTCTATTTTTGTCTTCATCTTCTTCATTTTCGCAGCTTTTATCCCTCCCAGAGGGCCAGAGAAATAACCGAAAGCTTTTTCCACTTGTTCGTCATAAATATCCCCGTCGTATACGAAAACACGTGTCTTAAGTGATAAAAAATGTATATAAAAAAAAAAAAAAAAAAAAAACACAATTCTTAAAAGTCATGAAATATATAATAGTATAGAATAGTCAAACTTTAATGAGGGCTGAAATATTCGATTAAAAAAAATTTTTTTTTGTATTGCATTGGGGTTCATACAGCAAACATTAAATCCGATGATACATATATACATGTTTTTTTTTTTTTTACCTCGATTTTCAAAACGCGAGGGAGTGTCAACAAGCTGTTTGTATATTTATCTACGCATATAATGTACATTATACATTACGTATCTCTTCTATACACGCATTATACAGAGAGAGAAAGAGAGAGAGAGAGAGAGAGAGAGAGAGAGAGGTGTGTAGTATATGATGGGGTTGGTTTCGGTTTTCTGGTTTTTCTGTATTTTTTGAGGGTTGTTTTTTGTTTTTTTTTTTTTTTTTTTGGGGGTTTCGTTGGTAAACAACAGTTTTACCCACTTTTACTCACCACCGCTCGGTAGTCATTTTCTGCGGCTGGCACGTTTAATGACGCAAATAAAAATATCTGACTTTCGCAGGTTGGTTATACCTATATACGTATTATATACATATAAACCTACAGACGTGAATCGTCGACCAACTACTACACTGCACATATACATATAAATACTATACGGGGCGGGGGCGGGTACAATAATAAATATTATGAAATATATACGACGTTAACCGACGCCACCACCACCACCACCACCACTTTTAGTCGACGACGCAGCTCTTAAGTCACGGGTACCTATGGTACCTAGGACTCTCTATACGATACGGAGGTACATATACAGCAAACCCAGAATTGTTCAGAGTACAAATAGCTATCGTAAACTGCGTAACCTGTCCACCTTTTACCATTTTATCCCTCTTCACTTCCCTTCCTTTTTACTTTACCTCGGCATATTTTTTAACTTTTTGTGGAAAATTTCTTACACGATGCAAAAAAAGAAAGAAAGGAAGAAAAAAAAATTAACGAGGTATGAATAGGAGATTTTTTTTTTTTTTTTTTAATCGCGGTGGAATTTTTGAAAATAAAATTAAAATAATAAAAAAAAGTCGAAAATTTATTTATAAAAAATTCTGATGTATAAGGGTGGATGGCTGGCTTCTGACTTTTGGTATAAAACTGACGAGACTTGATCTGTCGTTGAAACAATACCTGACGCACCTGTATAGAATAAGGGGTTAGAGAATATAGAGAAGAGGAGAGAGGAAGGGAGAAGTGAGGGGCCGAATGAAATAGGGATATGGAATTGAACGTGGCAGAGTTGAGGGCCAGAGAGAGAGAGAGAGAAAGAGTGAGTGAATGAGGGATGGAGAGGCGCCTGGCGTCGTCGTCGGCTCATGCTCATGCTCATGCTCGCGCTCGCGCTCGCGCTCGCGCTCGTTCTGGCCAGCTAGCAACGAACCGTTCTCCAACCCCCGATCAATAACACGTGTGCACGCACAACGAACGAACGCACTAACACGCCTCCGATATCTGTATCTTGCCCCGAACCGCCTGCCCACCCGCACGCACGCACGTACCCACGCACGTATGTACTTTTACGCGAAACTCACTCGACAGAGTCGGGTTTTCTCGCGCGCGTTTCGCGTACACATGTAGAGGCAGAAACTACTACCACGATAGAAATTTTCATATCTATGGTATATGTAGGTATTCGTATATATGTAGAGTGGTTGCCGAGTAGGTAGGTACATCTATAGATATGCAGACAAAACGTGAGAGCGCGAAAACGCGAGAACACCCGCGGGGAATGAAAATGTGTAATTGTGTAAACGACACAATGGCCGCCACACGATCCCCCGTTAGGGTTTCTCTTTCTCTCTTTAGTCTCTCGACGCAGCCCAGAGTAGCTGTGCAGATACTTTACGTAGACCGTGGAACAAGATTCAGATTCATGACTCTTATTCGTATCGATAATCGAAATCGCAAAAACAAAAAAAAAAAAAAACAAAATGAATAAAATAAAGTAAAATATTAAAAACATTTTGAATTATCAGAGCAGTTCGCCACTAGCTGAAGGCTTTACGATCAGGTAAAAATGAGGACTCTCATAGTTAGATTATCAGATTTTGGATTTCATCGATATTCAATTGTCTAAAAAATAGTTTAATGTGCCGATTATTGAAAAATCTAAAA
Source organism: Macrophya annulata (assembly GCA_963924015.1). Taxonomy (NCBI): domain Eukaryota; kingdom Metazoa; phylum Arthropoda; class Insecta; order Hymenoptera; family Tenthredinidae; genus Macrophya; species Macrophya annulata. Next base: position 2,748,698 of record OZ001257.1, on the reverse strand, counting down.
ATCGAAGAATCTTAACGAAAGTATAAAAAAGAAAGAAAGAATAGTTTGCCAATTTCAAATTCTGTACAGAATAATTTCAATCCTCTTTAAACTCGTATTTTCATTATCATATACTGCATTTTTTTTTTTTTTTTTCACCAAAAAATAATTCGACACGTCGATTTTTGGTCTCAAAATCTAAAAATCGAAGAATACAAGCGAAACAAAAAAACAAAAGAAAGAAAAAAAAAAAAGAAAATAATTTACCAATTCAGAAATTTGTGCAGAATAATTTCAATCCTCTTCAGATTTTGACTTTTTGGATCCAGAAAATTGTTAGTAAAAAAATGTTAGAAAGCCAATAATGAGAGTAAAAATAAGAGAAGGAGGAAATAATTGATTTACAAAACACGGCCAATATTTTGCGGTATCCATAATCCAATTCCTAAAATCTTCTCAATTTCAAAGATATCGAAAGCAACAACGACGGATGATATCGTCGGGTAATAATTTATGTAGATTAAAAATTTCTAGATCTAGGTTAAAAGCAGCTTGTAAGATAAGTAAGTAAGTTCAAAGTAAGTCTACGAGCGATTTTAAAAATTAATCCAATGAAACTGGATAGCTTGGTATAGGTACTAAGTAAATTTTCGACCGATAGTAGATAGGATGTTGCTAATAAGCAGCTAATAGTCACTCTGACATTTCTCTCTGCTCCGTCATTACCATCTCACTTATACACTCACTTTATACTCACAGTATTGATATATTCTTGTAAAACTGTGCACAGAACATTAAGTGAGTGCCGAGTGAGCAGAAAATTGTTTTTTTTTTATTTTTTTTTTTATTTTTATTTCTGTCCACTTTGAATTTAAAACTCAAAAGGTCGCTAATGGCATCATGGGTATGAAATTCCTGTGCTAAAAACGTACAGGATAGAGGGAGCAAGAATCGAGCTGGGAATTTATATATATGTCTGTGTTCTTTAGTATATAGTAAAAATAAATTCTCTAAGCTAGTATATATATATATATATATATATATATATATATATATATATATATATATATATATATATATATATATATATATATATACATATATACGAGTATATGCCAAATCTGCAGGATTAACTGATCCCGGAAGTATAATTACAGGACGTCGTTGATTGGAGTGAGGAGGATGGCTGGTCACTATCGTGAATGCCATCTACCAATCGCCTCTCTGTAATTGTACCTCGGCCTTAGGGATTAGGTAATCCAGGATTTAGCATAGCGCATTTTTGCTAATTGCTTTGACGTCGATACCCTCAACGTTATTCCCTCTACTCTATATACCATACACGCACCTTTCATATACCTATACAATATACATACATGAAGGTACCTATGTATGTACATATTTTATTACTTCTTTGAGTTAATTATAGAAAAATTTTATAAACTTTTTATTTTTTCTTTTAAACTATAAACTTTGATTCATTTTTACGAATTTTTACGAGTTTAGTAGATTTCTGGAAAACAGATCAAAAGAAAGATCGAAGGTCTGGTCCCCCAAAATCGATTGATTAATGAAAAAATCATAAATTTAGAGGATTTCACATTCGAATGATACTGAGCATGATATGTTGCTTTTACTGAAAGGAATCCAGCCTTTAATTTTTGACTACAAGTTTATATTCTAGAGTGTCAAAAATTGGTATAAAAAATACTGTTTTTGCTTTTTTATTTGTTAATGTAGTATAAGTATTATAGCTTATCGTTTTTACTGCATTGGTAATAATACCGAACAAACAATCAAGCGGATTGTAACAACGACTATTGAGATACAACTGCAGTACTCTAAGCGTATAAATATGCGAGTGTATTCTTAATGGGCAGTTTAAAAAAACATTTACTTCATTTTTGCCCGTTGAGCTCCGTTAGTTTCTTGACTTTTGGCCAAATCGTATATATGTAGTATGCGGTTAGTGTAGATATATACCCGACAATGAGCCAAGGGAAAGGTATTATAGAAAACCGGGCAACGACCCCTAACCAAAGACCACACCGAGTGCCTCTCTTACCCGAGAATAGAATCTCGTAAAATTTGACGACGAAAAAAAAAAAAAAAAAAAAAAAACTAGAAAGTGTATTTTTAATTTTCGCTGAAATCGTTTTGGGGTAAAATCTATCGATTTGAAATCCCACGATACGCGGAACCCCTAATGTAGGTTAAAGGTACGCGAAAGCCAGTAGCAGTCTCTACGGTCGGAAGGGTAGAATTTATGGAACCACGACCTAGAGAAATTAGTCCCAATCCATGTACGCCATTCGTCAACGAACGAATCACAAATCTTTCTACTACGCGTATACAGCCTACGTTTTGCTTGTCAGAGGTTGAGGAGAAGAGGCTGGGTGGTCACAGGGGTACCGATCGTAGCTCTATTTATAGGAAATAACTGGACCAGAAAAATGATACGTCCGTAGGGGCAGAAATAAATCGACTCTCGACCAAGACCTCGGCGCTTTGGATGTAGGGCGCCTGAGTCGGAGCCTGTGTTGGTCCCCCGCGTCGTCGGCCCCCCGCATCCGATGCAACTCGACCTCGGTATAAGTCTTTAGTAGGCTCTCGAGTTGATTACAATAATAATTGAGCTTCCGGGAGGATTAAAGAGAGAAAAAGAGATAGGGTGAAGGGGAGGGGGAGGGAGGGATGACGGAATTGTAATAACGTAAATGCTGCAGAGAATAACCAAATTTAATCGTATTTTACCTCTTTTACTCTTTTACAAAGTCGGGGTATATATATATATGCGTAAAGAACCAACGAACCAACCTCCTCATAATCATCATCTTTACCCTTTTAGTTATTCATCACTTCTTCAACAAGCAATTCTTTATTAATTATTTCAACATCTCTCGGTTACTTAATTCAACGATATAAATAAGAAAAAAAAAAAAAAAAAAAACAATATTTATAAAAGCGTTTGTTACTATACACGGAGGTACTTATCTGG
>OZ001257.1:2690721-2740721 GCA_963924015.1 Macrophya annulata | reverse complement strand
TATATATATATATATATATATATATATATATATATATATATATATATATATATATATATATATATACACACATACGAACGCGAGCTACTTTTGCACATCACCGTGTGAAATTCTAATCAAAGTTTTAGGATTTTTAAACTTTAATTTTTCCGGATTTGATTCCCACAGAACTTCCTTATTTTGGTTTTTTTCTTTTTCTTATTTTTTTCATTTTCAACAAATTTTCAAGGTTTGAATATACTTACTGTGTGTTACATATACCATAATCTAGCGATGATAATTTGATGGAGTATGAATTTCAAATTAATTTTCTATTTTTCTTTTTTTATAACCATTTCTATTCAGTTTTTCGATTCCTTTACCTGAATTTAAATTACATTCGACTGATTCAAATCTCGATATTACATATTTCTTATGCTACTGCAATTCCTTCTCTTATTCTGCAGCACCTTATTTCCCCATTTCTTTCAGTTTTTCAATTCCTACAGTATATAAGTACATATACGTATGTATGTACATACATACATATGTATATACATACCCACTCCAGCATACCCAACTTTAAACGTATAGGTAAACATTGTCGCGTATAAATCGCGTGGTGGTAAGTTAATTTTAACTTTTCTCCACACGACACGCTCCCTCGCGCCTCGAGGTCGACCGCCAAGATCTCTTATCTCTAATTCTTGTGCTTTCTCTATTCCGTCGCGGGAATAGCTAGGGGCTAGAGTAAAATGGAAAGAGAGAGAGAGAGAGAAAAAGAAAAAAAAGAAAAGAAATAAAAAAAAATAAAAAACAAAATCTAATACCTGTGTAAGTCAGTTTTCATTTTTCCTCGAGTCTAGAAGCAGCAGCAACGGCATTGGCAGCTATACGGGGAAACAATAATTCTTAAAGAGTAATCTTTAAAGTCTTCTGTCGAATACAAGTAAAGGATGTAGTCTATCTGTGTAATGGCATAAGCGTGTTACGTATAGTGTCGTGATCGATAAAATCGATAAGTCCCCTTCTTCTGTGGCGGGGCTTAGGAAACGTTTTGGACTCGTTATCGGCTGTGACACGGCAAGTACATCGATCATTTCGCGATGGCGTCGGTACTTAGCTCTCTCGGCCCCGATAAAGGCTGGCTTACACAAATTTAGGATAAAAAAAAAAAAAAAAAAAAAAAAATGAAAAAAAAAAAAAACTCGTTTCTCTTTGAGACCGTGAAAAACGTTCCAAATAACCGCAACTATACGGTTTAAAGTCTTCAATTTATAAATCGTTTAATTTTTACTACATACTGCATTCATAAAATTGTATCCGATCATCGAGAATATTTTCTTTCGGATACCAAAAAATTCAATCAATTTATTATATCCCTAAGAACTTCGTATGTAATCGGATTTTAGAGTTAATCATTTATTTATAAACCGTTAAGTAATCAATAACTATCAATAACAACACGACGTACGGGTTGGTAAATCGATAATACGAGATTTTCATACGTACGTAATTACTGATTTTGATATCGATGAATATATGTATACATACCGATAAATTACTTTTCCATGTATTTCTACTGGTTGACACGAATGAAGGATTAGCCTGACAGCCCTGGTACCTATAAGGTATGTATGTATACCTATAAGGAAATTTTTTTTTTTTTTTTTTTTTTTTCTTCTCTCATTTCTTTTATTTTTCCAACGATCGTCCGTATTTTTTCCCATAATTACGATCGAGGCTTTACTTCCACTCTATCAGGCGTCCTTTGCGCAGCTGTCAGGTTTTCCGGGTCGTTGATCGCCTTTACCTTGCAACTATATATAAACGGCACACTTAATCGTTAAACGTCATTATTTCGCACCGTGACGCTTTCGATAGACGAATATAAGTCATCGATCTTCACATCAGTCAATTGTTGTCTGATCCAATATTAGAAACGCGATATAAACTAGTTACGAAAAAATTCAAAAATAAAAAAAAAAAATTAAAATTAACAAAATTTTTTGTTACTCTTCACCCTAAAATTTGACAAAAATTAATTTTATTTTTTTTTCTTCTTCTGTTTCAGGTAAGAATCGTAAATCTATCCGAAACATACTGCCATAGTGAAATTCCATGGAGCTTTTGGGAATAATTAGGTAAAATATCGAGCCACTACCATATTCGACGACGAAATTCTCGCTCTCGCAATTTCCTTCCGTAAGTAATCGTCATCTGTTCTGTGCAAAGGGTCGAATATATATATCTTATCGGGTTATGTGTATGAAGGTAATAGAGAGAACGAGATAGAGATAGAGAAAGAGAAAGAGAAAGAGAGAGAGAGAGAGAGCAGTTGGTGCTGTAATTTAGATAGTACCGGATGACGTCACGCTCCTCTTATCTCTTACCGGCTTATTACAATAGATTGACACGCGAATAGGTAGCTGATACCTTCGTGATTCGGTGGTTGCTCCCCTTCGTTGGTTTTGGCTCTTTTACCTCTGTACCCCCATCTATATCCGTTCCCCTTTTGCCCCTTTTTTCTATCTATCTCTATCTCTCTATCGTTAACTGTGTATATATCGGTACTTTGTTATACCGGAAACGAATTGCAAATTACACCAGATACTACGGGATAAATTATTGCCAGTAGCCATTGTCTTCCCGTCGTGATCTCTCTCGGTAGGTACCTACACAATACCCTATCTCGTATATACCAATAAAATCGAAAATTATATTATCGCGTGTAACATTTAAACGGGGCTCGGTATACGTCTTTGAACTATTATTTAAGGTATCTGATTAAGTATACCGATACAAAATTTCATTGCAATCAAGTAAAAGTACAATTTTTTTTTTTTTTTGTTTTTTTTTTTTTTTTCGAGGGAGACTAGGAAAGGCTCCAACCTGAGAGAATTTTTTCAACGAAATATGGCTAAAATCCACATTTTTCATTTGTAATAATTTTTCTCTTTTCATTTTTGCGTTGCTCTCTCTTTCTTTTTTTCTTTTTCACTCTCTCATTGGCGTTTTTTTTGCCATAAAAATACCCTTCGGCTAAATTTTATTGACAAATTTGAAAAAGTAACGTAGCTGAGTGTAGGTGTATATATGTATACACATGGGTAGAAAATGTGTACTCAAAATACAGAAGGTTGATGAATAAAAAAAAAAAATTTTTTTTTTGTCACGTTATTTTAAATTTTAATAAACCGACCATATATTTGATTCCGTGCCAATGCCCAGACATACGAGTTTTGAAATTCAACTCAAATTTGTTCATTTAAAAAAAAAAATTTTTTATTTTTATTTATTTATTTATTTATTTTTCTCGCAATTCTGTTCTGAACTGATGAACAAATCTCGTTTAGTTTAACTCGGTGATCCGAAGAGAACTGCTTTGAGAAAAAATTTTGAATAAAATGTGAGAAAGAGATAGAAATAAAAGTTGGGGCTACTTTCCCTTTCAAGTTTCGCACTCGTAGGCGTTACTCGCAAAATGAATGGTTCAAATTTCGCCGGCGGGTGGTATAGCGCTTAACGTTGGTAGGTACAGACCTCGAAGTTACTGCTGCTGCTGCTTCTGCTGGTGCAGGTTCCAATTAATCTAATTGGTTACCGAAATGCTGTTCGTTCGTTCATTTATTCGTTTCTCTAGTAGCAGCTTCGTTCTCCGTGTATATTATCCACTATGGAGTAATTCAATACCATCACCCATCCCTCGCCTTCCAATAACCCCACCCAACAAACCCTCTGGTACCTACCGTAAGGTAAAAGTAGCCACCAGAGTACCCAGAACTCACGTGGCCAGTCGTCCTCGACTCACTCGTCGTCAATCCGCGTCCTATCTCGCCCTTGACGTCGACGGTCAAAGTGAAATCACCAATTTGACCAGATCGTAATCTTCTCAGCATCTCGCCCCGGGGACCAATCCTCTACCTCGCCATTCGGAAACTCGAAACTTCCCTTTCTGCACAATAACTTCTCCCTCTTTGTCTCTCTCTCTCTCTCTTCCTCTCTCTTGGACATACAAGGATTTTATTGAAATCAACTCTGCACAGCAGCACATTGGACTCATCATACACCCGATTCGTCAGGAGCAAAAGATCCACATTCCCATTTTAACTGTTTTTGAAAATTTATTTCTTACCAAGGCTCTAATTTTGAACAATATAACTTATCCTCGTATAGAATTTGCGAAATATTTGAATTAGATAGACGCGGTACGTATGTATGTACCTTCGGCGTAACTCAGGTGGAGAATTCACCCTTGTGCTTTGAAACTCAGTAACACATGGTTGAATCATGGCGTAATTATACATTATTAGGTACCTATAACCTTATAGATGGTGATTATTATACTCGTATTTACCCATATATGTAGCTTAAATCAGTTTCACGCCTGTTTCTCGAATTACAAAAGGCTCGTGAAAATCCATTATTTGAATTTCAACGTGAATAAAAATTGGTGAATTTATCCTCTTGCAACAAGGATGAGAACATAAAGCCTTGAAACTTTTAGTTGGATTATAGTCTGCTTCTTCATAAGCCTGTTACATCTTCCGGTTCTCCGCAGGAAGTCTCTTCGCGTATCTAGAGAAACTTGAACACGCCTCGTTTCAAAGGCTAAAACTACTTAGAATAAATACATCTAAATTTTATTTATTTATTTTTTTTTTTTTTCAAAAAAATTTTTTTTTTCAACACTGATTTAACGTGGGAATAAAAGATCGAGTAATAGGTCAAAGGTTGCGGTAATCAAGGAGTAAACTAACCGTAAAAACGAGTATACCGTGAATGGAATGGCGTGGTAGTAACTTTTCGACGGAAGTAAATGTTCCGAACGTTAAAACAACTAGCCCCCGTCGTGGCTGTTGCTAGTGCTACTTCTACTTCTACTTCTACTTCTACTTCTACTACTACTGCTAGTGCAGAGGTGAACAAACATGTTTTCTCGACCGAGAAGCAATTAATTCAGCTCGATTGTTTATATCCTTTGTCCCTCTCGCTTTCTCTCTTTCTATCTATTCTCTTCTTTCCCCTAATTTCTACCATCCCCTTTCCGATGGAAACCCGAGGAACCATAACCGTCCGGCTATTTAATTTATAGCTTGAACTTAAAAGTTAAAACCAGGTTGAAACAGAAACAGAAACGGTACAGAATCGTGTCTTCGTATATCTATGTATATATCGTGCATCTGTAGATATATACAATAGAATTTATATACAAAAGAAGGATATTTGACGAGAAGAGGAGGGGAAGGGAAGGGAGAAACCTCAACGGCAAGAGTTAACCTCAACATCGAAATCACCGAAGGAACGACGAGATCCCTGGCTTAATCACCGCAGGAGGAAACCTGCAACGTTCTTATTCTACCAGTTTTACGACCGTTTCCGCTATTCCTCGCGAGGTCCTGCACCACACTGCGCTATGTGTACCCAACTTTATCCAATTAAGTGATTTTACGAACCTGAAGGGTAGTAATCAGAAAAGCACGTGGCTTCGCGTATCGTATCACGCAGGGGTAATTCTTTTTTTTTTTTTTTTATAACAGTGAAAAATAATCACCCATATTTCCTATTACTTCTACATCCTTGAAATTCTTCAGCTTTAAATTGAATTGAATTTCGTCTAAAGTATTTTAATTTTTTTTATTATTGTTCATTTTCAAAAACTTTTCTTAATCCATTCATAAATTTTTTCTCTCCAACTTTCAAGCATATACCTATATATCTATATACCTATAGTTTATAAACAACATGTTCTTGTATAGAATCAAAATGGGTCTGTAGGGAATTTTTTGACAGAACTCGCCACTCCCTCGCTGAACGAACTCCAAACTAAATTTGATCCTGTCATGTGGTATGGTGCTGGTTTGAAAAGAACGAAGACAAGTCTTTCGCCACCTTGAAGTTACTTATTTTGATATCCGCCAAAAATTTCGTCGATTTTTCATACCTTTAAAAAAATTTCGAGTATGACAATAGTTTACGATATAAACTTAACACGTTTTATGAAAACAGAAACAAAATTATGATGAAAATCGAAATAATTGCAGAGAAAGAAATTCCATGGAAAGAAATTCCGGGGTGAAACGAATCGTGGAATCGACTAATTTCAACACCGTGATGATCGAATAAAACTCCGCGTTTCTCATATTCCGTGTAAAATGTATATCAATTCTACCTTCCCGATAGGTATTGTATGTACGTACAATTGTATAGAACCTCGGACAATCAGGGTTGACTAACCCCAAGTCGTTGCGAATGGCGTGGGGCGCCACGACGGCACGACGTCATGACGCCAGGGTGCCGGTATACCACAGTATACCGCAAGGTGGCTCTTTCGTTCTTCCTATTCCTATTCTTATTCCTATTCCTCTTCCTCTTCTTCGTCGTCGTGATCATCGTCGTCGAGTAAGGAAATTCCCATTACTCTATTCCCATACTCTCGTTTCTTCGTTCCTTCGTTTCCCCAACCGTCCGTTCGTCCATTCCCACCCCAGAATTCTATGACTAATTCTCCAGCCTAAGCCATCCCCTGCAGACAGCAGTCCACCTTCATTATTCTACCATTGTAACACCGTTAACCGGATATAAATCACTGTGACCACCACGCTACTGCAGGTCAATCGCCATCAGTTCCCAGTTTTACGGGACCTTGAGCTTATCCTTTGGGATAAATCGCGCGTGGGTAAACCTGATCGTGTATATAACTACCCTCCACGACCGTGGAATGTATACATGATTTTTGCATTTGTAGTAACGACGGATGTGCAATGTGGGGGAGTTTGGTATAATGAGAAAAGCTTTGTACAGGATGCATGCAGTATTTTTATTTTTTGTATTTCTATTTTCAATAAGTTTAGTTCGCGTGATGAGACGGGGATTCTTTCGATGTGCACTTAATGAATTTTCGGGCTTTCCCTATGGGCGGTATAAATCATTTTCGATATCTAACGCGCGTCGTCTCAGGGAGCCATTATCGCAGCTGTCAAACCACCCTTAAGATACGGCGGATACGGTATCCCGCCTCCGCCTTCGCACAGCCATCCTCATCCCCATCCCCATTCTCATTCCCCTACAAACCTAAATAATCCTGAGTTCGTTCGCCGGCCATCTGCGCGATCCCACACTCCCGTACCATCCCCATAATCCGATCCTGTCCGTCCGGACCTTGCCGCCGCACCGCGCTGTCCTTCCGTTACGTTTCGTTTCGTTTCTTCCTTCATTCCTTCTCGTACTTTAGATACTTTCCCTCTTGTAGTACCAAATGCGATACTACTCTACACAATACTACGATCGAATGAACCTACCTAGATCACTTCTACATTGGTCACGATTCATTCTATACAAAGTGCTCCATGGTTCGATATAAACGACATTTCCATTTCCACTTCCACTTCCACTTCCACTTCTTCTTATTCTTATTCTTTTCCCACTGTCACATGTGACCACGAGTGTTGGTACCATACCTACATTCATCATCTGGGTTATCTCTACTTCAGAATCTCTTCAAGATTGTTTTCTAAGAATTCCGAAACAGCGAGTAGTAAGTAACTGCTTAGTCAGTTTTTCGCTTATACCTACTCGTGACATTTGCAGCAGTTTAAATATATTGTGCATGAAGGTGTTTGTGTGATTTACGATCTCTGAGTACAGTTTAGCAAGTACCTCTGAGGTGAGGTGGCTGTTGACTTATACCACACGTAGTCAGTCAGATACTAGATACGTATAAGTAACACATAACACATTAGGCAGTAGATGGAGAAATAGTAACAACAAACCAGGTACGGTACAGTGGTACAGAATGGAGTGAGAAGCAGGTATATCTACACCTGCCAAGTTACCTTAGACGTTTAGCGGCAGGAAATGTCGCGTCTACGAAGTTTACCAACCCGCTAGGATCTCCTCCATCTCCACCTTCAGCTTCACCTATACACCTACAACTCACCACATGTACCTAGTTCAGTTTCAACGGTTACGGAGTTTGGTTCGTCGGGTTAGTTTCCATGGAAACTCACGACGATCAAGTACGTACATACGTATGTATGTATGTACATATATACATATAGAGAAAGAGAGGGAGAGAGCCTATGGCGTGAGATACATATAATACCCCATACCCCGCAAGTTTTCTTCGGTAAAATCAACCGCAGAGAAGCAAAGACGACGTTGCGAGACCACGAAGAGAGAAAAAGAGAGACAGAGAGAGAGAGAGAGAGAGAGAGAGAGCTGTTCAAATTCTATATCGAGTGAACAATGTGGTTATGATAATGTATTCCCATTCAACTGAACATGCTTCATTCGAAAGTACATTCGTGTGGGCCATTGCTGCATTCGAAGCGGTAGTCCGTCTTATTGAATTCAGAGACTTCTTCTCTAGTCTCTGCATAGAATTCGGATTAAATATAGACAAAAATTGTTCAAATAAAGTTCGAAACCCTATTTATGAATAATTTCAATTAAAAATGAAAATTAGTATAAACTCTCTGCATACCTACGTGTCAGAAATTACGTTACACAGCGCCGATGTTATCGATCGTAAAATCCTGCAGCCATTAGCGAGGCGGCCTGTTGTCTGGCATTCCAAAGGAAGGTAGGTATTATAATTATTCCCATGTGCTAATTGACAATGGGACAATTATGTTCTAGGTAACTACACTATACCTACCTACGTATGCCTACCAGTGCGGTGAAACAGTGCCAAATGTCGTTGATAAATTAATTACATCACAGTAGTAACAGCAGCAGCACCACCAGTAGCAGCTGTACCTACCACCGTTCATACCGTTGACGAGTACTCTGAGCTGTCGTCAACTCGTTGAACCTCATCCTCATCCTCATCCTTCCGTCATACCATCCTTCTCTCCTTTAGTAATGGGTAAAAGCGCTCGTCGTCTTAGATTAGACACTCTCCAGGTGTCGTCGATTAGAGCCACACCACGCTAAATTCTGACGTGAAAATTGGCGTGAAATTTTCCAGAAACATTTTCGACTATACTATCAACGAATTGGATGTACAGTTACACCTATACCATCTAATTCAGATCATTCATGCCTTTTAACATTCCGGCTATCATTCCTTTAACTTGGTGTATATGTAATGAATTTTATTATCATCTTACACGAGATCCGTCATGGATAATATAAAACGGTATACAGGTGTCTTATGGGGCCAACAGGTGCAAGGCGAAAGACTACAGATAGACGTTTTATCCAATTCATTAGGCCACATTACCTTTTGCTAAAGTAATGAAGACAGATGGCTGATACGAAAGGTGTGAAGGATAGAGACGATGGTTGGAATTTATTAAGATGTCGCAAATTCAAAGAGCGATGCTTGTCTTGTAATTGAAATTTTTTTATTTGACATTTTGGCAGGCCATTCCTTAAGTAAATGTGTTTGTTATTTAATCAGGGGAATCGTACATGGAGTTGACTGATCTCTGTTTAGGTAATATCCGATTAAACGGTTTTTAGAAATACGCGAATGACGATGATGTTGCTCTTTTTATCGATATGCTATTCAGTAAATCGTGATGATATATCAATAACGACCGGGGAATGAACTCGATTCGATCCGATTCGATTCGATTCGACTTATTTCTGATGGCGGTAGTGATGGTGATTGTGGTGTTCTGGCCCTCGCAGTCTCGCACGTTCCTCGCTCTCCACTTCGAGAAACATGATAAGCAACCATTATCAAATTAGGTTATGCCCATGTATAGGTATAGCCTCTCACGTTTATTGCTTCCTCACAGTATATCTACCCCACTTCATCCATATACTCTACCTTCTATTGTTGGTAATCCTCGCTTCTCGTTACACTCGTTGCTCCAGTAATGGATTAGGACTCGGAAACGAACGCCTAGACTTCTCTACCTATACGTATACCTTAACCATCTCTCTACCTACCAGACTCTAGAGTAATTCTCGGTGAAACTAATCAAAGTGCTGCACTGCACTGCACTGCACCGCTTGCTTATTTACTTACACATAAGTATACAATCAGGCATATAGATTTGTCGGTAGATTATGGACTATGATGTCTAATTGAATTTGAGACAAGGCTTTTCTGTTTTGTCCCCTTTTTATATTCTTATTATTATATTTTTTTTTCTTTTTCTTTTTTTTTTTATTGTTCAATCAGAATCCAGAATCCTGAATTCTATGGCGGTGAAAATTCGTTCTCTTTCTTTATCTATATGTATAGCACGGAGCAAGTCGAAGACTGGAGAGTAACGGTAGGGGGGGAAAAAAAAGGAATAAGGGCGCGGGTTAATCTCAATTTAAAGATGCCGATGATCGCGCGCGTGGGAAGCCATCGAAAGGAAAAGATTTGGTAGGGATTGATTCGAGCGAATCTTTTCGAGTCAACCGAACCGTGATCCGGGGTTTTAGCCTCGTGGTATCTCCAGCTGTTCCGGTAGCTTCGTTTATAATACGTCCTGCATCTATTCCTATAACTATACAAATTTTTATAATTTCGCTATCGGTAGACGCTGATTTTTGTTCTCGTAATAAAATGTATTCGTATATAGGTAACGATCAAATCGTCGAATCGCTAAGGTGATTCTTACTTCACGAAGAAAGAAAAAGAGCCTCCAAAATTCCTGATCCGTAATTCTTTCTTTCTCTTGACTTTTCGCCATGAGACAGGGGGGTAAAAAAAAAAAACGAAGCGTGAAGAAGAACGAGAATAATAAGAGGAATAAGAAGAAGCTAAAAGCTGGAGGAATGGAATGAGGAGTAGAAGATTTCCTTTTCCTCTTTTTCTTCTCAGCGAAGTCCTGTTCTCGACTGATCCTCGGAAATGGTGACAGGTGTCTATAGGATTTGTATTTTAGCGATGGTTTATACGTGGCGGGTAAGGGGGTGGAGATGGGTGTTACGGAAATGCGAAAAGTAATACAATTTCGCAATTTCCGGATAAACTGAGCGCGAACGAAGGGAAGGAGGGAAACTGTGCACGACGGTGGTGAGTATGGTGTTGCGTCTTTACTCGTAGAGCTGTCACGGTTCTGGTGCACGCCGAGCTTTTGATGGATACACATACTTATTCCGTTTACCCGTTCTGTATAACCACCTTAAACCTTAGTATACAACCACCTAACGCCTTCTCTACTCATCGCTACGGAAATGACGCAGTTTCAACATCCCGCCGTTAGTCACGCGACGAACAACAGTGGATGACAGGGCTTTGGTTTCGTTGGTCCTACCAAAACCATCCAGAATTTCAATTGTACTAAATTACTCTACCGCGGGTTTTGGCATCCGTTTAATTATACGCCTTTTAATCGAATTCTTATAGCTCTATGGTTTACATATCGTATGCGATATTGAGGAAATTATCCATTTCCGGATTTTTTTTTTTTTGTTTGTCAAAAAATGAAAGCAGTTTACTTTTTGTCGTGAAATTTTGCAGATTCTACTGCGTGTGTTGTGTATCGATTTCACCATTTGGCCAGCCTGATCCCTGATTCATTGTATTATGCAGTCGAAGTCGACGCGCGGTACGGGTAACCCGAAACACAGCCACCATCATCTGAAAGTATAATGACTATCGCGGGGCCATACGATGCGATGCCATGCGATGCCATGCCACGCCATAGCAAAGCAAAGCAAAGTGAATCAAGGCAAGCCCGTCTTTTCGACTCTCCGAGTAATTTTCCCTGCCCATTGGTATTCGCGCGGGGCTCAACGCGCGTGTAATATTATATACCCATGTGTGCGGAGTGTGTGTAGAGTGGAAAAGAGCGAAAGAGGAAGAGAGAGAGATGGAGGTAGTTGGATGGATGGATGGATGGATGGAAAGAAAAAATAAAGAATAGAGAATAGAGAGAATAAAGATAATGAAAGAATGAGAGTGAGGGAGAAGGACAGTTGTTTTGACAGGAAACACATACCTCCGCATCCAGCTGAGAATACGGGTCAATCGCTGTTGCAATCTTTAATATTAATGCCTTCGATTAACCGCACACTATATCCACTATATATGTATATACTCTCGAGTAGCCAGCCAACACCGGCTACTCTTACCACGTTGATTTACCACCTTCTCGTACCTGTTTATACTACAGACGCGTGTAATACGTGTAGTAGTAGTATAGCAAGGGAAATTCTTTACTATACATATGGGTACCTACACACGTGAGATTATAGTATATACATAACATCTATACCGACGAACATTTAGTCGGCGCTGCGTAATTGACTGTAATTAGTGGGTAGACTTTTAAAGTATTATCCCCACCAGCTAACTATACTCGATGGATCGATAAGCCAGGTTTTTATATATATCTACGAGGATTTCAGTTCATCGGGTATATGTAACATGTGTAAGTAAATCGATACAAAATTATTACATATAATATCCTGTTTTTTATTTATTTATTTATTTATTTATTTATTTTTATTCATTTTTGTGTACATATATAAAAATAAGAGAGAGAGAGAAAGAAAGAAAAATGGATATCCAGTCCTTATGCAGTTTACGGCAGTGTATAAAATTGGTATCCCGCAACGTTACAACTATAATACGCGAATTTTACAGAGTAGATATATATTATATACATATGTATAGGTACCGAGCGAATTGTTGCTCCCATAAATATTAATCCCCTAATTGGCCCATAACGTGATTTATATTTCACGTAAGAGTTCCTCGATATTTATAGAGGTGATGCTTGGTTTACGACGGGCTCGTCGCGAGGGTGCATAACTCTGCGGGTGATGTGCGACGTGGATGTGGAAGTGGAAGTGGAAGTGGAAGTGGAAGTGGAAGTGGAAGTGGATGTGCTTCTATTACTCTCCTGGTCCGTACAGTACAGTATATATATATATATGGCTATATGGCTATTACACAGAGGGTGACATGTGTACGTAAATGTATGTACCTAATATCTTTTTCGTAGGTACTACGACCTTTCAGGGATAATAAGTTAGCGAAAACTCGCTCTCGTGGTGCTGAAAAAAAAAAAAATGTAAAAAAAAGAGAAGAATAGAGAGAATAAAAAAATACAAAAAAAACAGGAAAACAGCTTACTGCAGATAGAAGAATTACATGCTCGTTTCATTCGATAGGAAATCTTGATTTCTTTGATTTATAATTACCTAGAACCGTTTTTTTATTTTTTTTTATTTTTTCTCTACATTTCTTGAATCGAAAGAAAAATAACGATCAATAAAAATTGTAAAATTAAATCGAAACGCTATTCAAGGTATATACAATCGATGAAATTTCTTTGAAATTCGATGTGTTCAGAATTTCCTTGGCTGACTATACCGTATTGCAAAAATTTTTCTCACAATAAAAGAAGAAAGAAAAAAAAAACACTATTAAATGCATATTTCAGTTAGTTAGTCATACCTTCCTACCTTCGTAGAAGAGAAAGTCTTTCGCTTATTGTGTCAGGCAACAACTATTGTCGCATATAGGTAATATATCTAAACAGCATGACCGCGCACGTATGGTGTATATGTATATATATAATACAAAAGCTGCTTGTGGCAAATATTTTTCCTCTTTTGTGTGGGTTGAAAAACAAAAATAATAAAAAATAAAAAAATTGGTATAGTAGTAGCGTATAGAAGATTTTTTTTGCAAGTCAAATGGTCGTTGTAACGTCAACTGTCATGTATACATATATTAATTTAATCTTGTACACATCTATATCTATGAACGAGTTGGTTCTTGCTCTACCTATTTATGCAGCTTCAATTTTTGTTTTTTGCCATCCTTCATTTTCTTTTTCTTTTTTTTTTTTTTTCGTTCTTTCTCTGATGTACTACTTGTACGCGAAGCTTTATGGCCGTACGTGTCCCATCTACAAACACATATGTATGTATCAAATAGAGAAAGCTGGTCAAATGCCCACGCACGAACGTAGCAGCTCGTTCGCGAGACTTCGCAGTTGCGTAAAACTTATATACCTATGCGCTTTGAACGCAGTGGCTTCGACACAGATTCCCATATATATGATTGTATTTAATTTTGAACTTCTATTATCACGCTTTTCATATCTGTAATTATTTCAATTTATTCAAGTGCTCGATGAATCTGCATCATATATTTGTATATATTTTCTTTTTTGTGTTTTCTTTTATCAATGATTTGAATCAAAAAGGACACAGAATTCTAACTATGTACATTTTTTTGCTTTTTTTTTTGCACTGTAGAAAGGCGCGAACTCCGTGATTCGATTTATTTTATTTTTTAACTTTTTGTATGCTTCTTTTTTTCTCCTTTTCTTTTTTTTTATGTTTTACCCAGGCAGTAAATCAGGTTTTATTCCGTTTGTAAATCCTTGAAATCTGGTTCATTCATAATGACGATCGTTTCGCCACATTCACACTACAATCAAAATGCCAATTTGATTTAAAACCTGACATTTAACCACGTGTATAATCCCCCTGAGTTCCATATATTTTTAGTAGCATTACTATACAAGCCTTGTGCAAGACAATTTTGATATACGAGTTCGGATTATTCAGTGTGCAGCAGCACCATCACCGTCACCAGCAACGGCGTAAGATCCTGGATTCAATTTAATTCATTGATTCATTTTTACTTATTTATTTTTTTGGAGTCCTTAATTCTTTTAATTTTGTCAGTTTTATGAATACCTTCTTGTCTTTTCATCATTTTTAAACAAAAAAAAAAAAAAAAAAACAAAAAAAAAAATTGACAGAGCATATACATTCCGTCGAAAGAAATCTCTCAACGCAACGCCACTATCCGCTTTTTCATCATATACTTAGACATACACTTACCTACCCAAAGAGCTATTTCAAGCTTGTCAAACGAAGACGTACGGATGTTTTATCTATTTTTAAAATTTCGTGTCTATTAACGTAGCCAAAGAACAACACTGTTGGGCGACGTGTCTCACGACCCAACGCGCGTGGTCCCTTCACCGCGAGAAACTGACCTGCGCCAATGCTGGACTAAAACAGTAATGATAATAATAATAATAATAATAAAAAGAACAATAATATGATAAATTACTACGACGACGAGTTTTTGGATTGGCAAATTATTTCACAACTGATTAGGTCATCCGCAACCATATAACGTAATGTTAAATAATTAGAACGATGGTCGAGTTAACTTAACGAGCTCGATTCTTCCGAGAGATAAAATACGTATGTGTCTACACGTATGGCATGAATTATTAAAGAACCGAATTTAAAGTTTTGGAGATATCGAAATCGAAACCGAAATCGAAATCTAAATGATTTTAATTTTTTTTTCTTATCTCGTTAAATAATTCCTCAATTTTTTGATTAATAATCTAATAATTTTCGCGATAGAGAAGACCTTTGATCGTTGATAATGACGATCTACAATAATAATCTAAGTGACGTAATAACGATCACGTAAGGACTAAAAGAATCTAATAGAAGATTTGAAAGACTAGAGATTCGTTAGTTACAATTCGGGATAATTTTATTAAATTTGTTTTTTTTTTTCTTATCCCCTGCTGTTAAAATTTTTCACTCTTTTTGACTTTTTGTATTAAAGCTGGAATCCATGAAAAAAATGAGAATTCTTTTTGCACCTGATTTCCGCGGCTGCTGGTTAATAATAGAATAGAAAAGTTTACCACGACTCTTGCGCGACGCTAGCTAACCTTACATTTTATTTTCGTTTTTTTTTTTTTTTTTCATCCTTGTTTCGGGTAAAAGTAAAAAAAAAGAAAAGAAAAAAAAAAAAACACTTGCAATCGTGCTAAATATTTAACCTTCATCTTACCGTAGGTACTTCGTGTTTCATGTATAAAAAAAAAAAAACCAAAAAACAAACCAAACTTGTCCTAGAGCATATATGGTACGAAATTGAACGAATTAGACGGAGGTGGTTTCTTCCGGGTTTACGTTAAAAAATTCATTCAGACAATCGGGTTTAACGATCTGCGACAAATTCTTTTAGCTTATCTTGAAGCTTATTTTTATTTTTTGGAAGGGGGAAGGGGGGAGGGGGGAGTTTAGATCTAGGCGAAAAGATGAGAAGAGAAGAAAATAATAATAAGAAGAAAATAAGAAAAGTAAAAAACGAAGAAGATGAAGAAGATTGATGAGGCAATCTCTTCGGGTTTGAATAATACCGTCGCAATTACTATCTTAGTTGATGTTTCAAACTAACTTCATGACTAGCTATTAACCTGATTAACTCGTAGCTCTGTGATACGGTGATAATTTGATATCTTAATATCCTAATATCCATTTACACGACGCGACGACGACGACGACGACACAGTAGTTAGCTACGTAGGTACTTACTACTTGCTGCACCACGAGATGACATACACATAGTACAACGTCGAAGAAAGTTTCGTTGTTCTTGCGAGAATGGGAAAAGGGAACGAGAATGAGATGTCGAGTTTTGGTTTAATCTTGAAAACGGCTTTTGCTTGCCATTGCATTGCATTTCGTTGCTTTTCCTTTTGCTTTTGCTTTTGCTTTTGCTTTTGCTTCTGCTATTGCTGCTGCTGCTTACTTGCAACACCCGGTCCTTATGCTTCCTATAACCAGGTATATACGAGTATGTATGTACCTACACGTAACTTTCGAACAAAACATTTTGCGTCACAACTACGTGTCTTACAGTTTAACCAACAGCTGGAGGCAGCCTAGAAACAGCTGTTCTTGCCTCAATTAGCGAAGCATTATCGATTCTAGTCTAATTTTAGACTATGAGCTGGTCCAAGTCACCCAGAAGATAACATCACGCTAATTGTACAAACTGCTGCTTCGTTATGCACCTAGTTCGGTTAACAGCTTAATGTAGGTACTTTTCTACAAACGTTCATATAGTCTGGAAGAGAAAATTTATTCAATTTTTTAGACTCAGTTCAGGCTTCATAAAACAATAACTCAATATAAATACCACCCATCTACCTACACAGCTTTAGACAATTTTAATGAATCATCGATCGACTCGAAGCATCTGCAAAAACAGCTGCTCTGATCAAGAGGAGGCAACTGGCTATGGATCTTCAAAGATCATAATGGCAGATGGTCATTTTTAAAAAATTCTCTAGTCTACTTCATGGAGAGGTTCATTTCATCTAAACTTCTTACAACAGTAAAACGTGATTGGTTCTAATTGCCAAATGCGAATTGGTTAGCTAAGGAGAGTTGTGAAACTATTAACTTCCATTTATTTGAGCAGAAAGAAAAAATGATTCATATTTATTATCTCGTTTTCTAATCGCGATAGTACTCTGTGTATGTAAAGCGGGGAATAATGTGGTACTCATGAGGATGTGCATCAGGGTGACACATGCCTAATTAGGGAATACGGGATGATTGGGCCTGCAATTCAAGGGAAACCGATGGTTCATATATCTGAGTGACAGGAATTTGTTATCATATCACGCTTCAGCCAGCCCACGTCCTGTCGCAAATGTTTATTTATACTTTTATTGCTCATACCATAAAGCAACGACAAATCGTATGAATAATAGACATGTCAAGGTTGAGTCGAATACCTACATACCTACCTAACTAAGTAATTAAATTCTCGTTTTAATTAAGCTACGAAGCTATGTAGTTACGAATTATTCACCGATACCGTGTACGTATGTATATGTACATACATACGTATTGCTGCAGCAATTTAGTTATAAATGATATTTATTACCCATGTCATATACAGTCTGGGATTTAATATACAAGTCGTTTTATCAAACGAATCGATATGTATTTTGAAGTATATAAAAAAAAAAAGAGAAAATTACACATTGTCAAAAAATTTCATTCATCAATTCATTCATTTTATACATTTCTTACTTATTTTGTTGTCGTCTGGTCTCTTACGAGTGAGACTTATCAGCCAGCTCTTAAGCCAACCCCGTATTAAACGAGCGTAAGAAGATCCCTTTGAAGCGTGCTACTAGCGCGCTTATCTCGTGGTTGGGTTTGCTTGCCGTAATTAAAACCCCTGGGCGAAAACAGACGCCTATTCTTATTCACAAGTAGGGCTCGAAAATTTACTTTACTCTTTTCCTTATCGCAATAAGTTTAAACTTACAACAAGGATAGCCTACTACTTATCCTCACATACCCATACCCATATCATAACTCTTTAACTACTCTACTCTCCTTTCATTTAATTTTATTCGACGATCGTAAACAGCTACCTAATGTTTGCACATATCTTATCATCAACAGTATATAACCAGAAAGGTAAGGAGGTACCAATATATGTTTAGTGGGTACTTGAATTTGTCATATTGGAATTTTAATGCTCCCTAGAATATGGGCCAAAATATTTTCAAAATTAAGGATTTACCTGATATTGATATGTCAACAATTTCTCAGAGGGGTAATACAAAATCTATGGATAGAAGCTAAATATATTCATGTTACGCGAAAGCTATTCCTGTAGATATACGTATACTGATCAATTCAAACGACCCTCGATACTGTTTCTATAAATTTATACCGGATATATCAATTGATATTACTGTTCTCGGTATGTAGTAGGATAGTATTTCAAACCTGTCCAGTTACTGTTTTCACATAACTTCAACTGCTATCTAGCCAGGTAAATTCTCCCCTCTATTCCCTCCTATACAATATAACTACATACATATACACATTTGTTTGGTAGTTCGTGTTTATGCATGTGTAAATGTGTTGGTATTTGATCGTAATAAATTTTACTTATCAAAGAGACTGTGGTGTGTATAAGGGTAGAAGTGGGAGAGACTAGGTCGTAAAATTATTAGATTAGCTGGTTGACAATTAACTAGGTATATGTGAGCATGTGTGAAGGGGGTAGGATAGGTAGGTAGGTGCGAGTACCTGCAATGAATTGTTTATACCTCACGCCCAGGGGATGCTGTACGGATGATCAAATCGAAAATTTAAATTTCCGCTTCCTATGTATATTGGTGTATGTATACATAGATGTTGCACAAAATTTCGAACAATATTGTAAATCAAATATTGTAACTGTAACGGTACGGCAGGGACCGCGGGGAGACAGGGAATGGAAATGTGAAAACTAAACAAAGTTCGACGATAACTCTTCGCTCTTTACTCTTCGCTCTTCGCTCGTTGTCGACCCAATGCAAGGGGGCTCTGGGACTGGGGTAGTTGCCCTTTGCCCTAACTCTCGTAACCGTTACGTACGCCCAAGAATCGTGTTTAATATTAAATTTTTGATGAAAGTTACCCGCGACGACATCACCACCACCACCACCACCACCACCATCACCAACCACCGGGTTTGTTCGTTTTGTGAATGCGAGAAGAGGAGTCTGGTGTTATATACGCACCAGTCGTGAGTTAAACTTAGAATTTCAAATCACGGTTCTGTGTAAATAACTAAATATTATCACCCTTATAACGGACGTATAAATTCATTTTATAGTACCTACGCACGTCGTTCTGTTACCTCGTTGTTTTAAACCTCGGCACTCTGGGATGCACAGTTTTGTCACCACGAATATGAAATTCGATTTGTTATTTAAATTTGGTAAATCAATTAGTTTTTTTTGTTTTTTGTCCTTTGATTTTGATTTTTTTTTTTTTTTTTTATAAAACGTAACAAAAAACGTAATCAGCAGAGCACGTTTTGATATTATTAACATAATTAACAAACAAAATCACACAAACATATATTCGTACGTGTTTCAATAGTTGAAAGCTTAATTTTTTTCATTCTCAATAAAATTGTTTTGATAATCACCACCGCAACGAGGAGGACGAAATGTTCAATTGAACCTGAAACTCACTTGGTCCATGAGGCAATAAAATGGTAGTAAAAATTATTTTTTAGGTAACACAAAATTGGCGCATTATATAAAGCTATACATACGGTTCATTGGAATAATTAAAGTATGACTTTCAATTTCGTGATAACCGTTACGAAATTTTGAATCAATTAAATTTTAAACTTCTCCCTACCTCCCTCCCGTCTACCAGCCCCGATCAGTAGTGACTGTACCCAATTAAACCAGTCGCTAATTAACAATCGCTAATTACAACGTTGAGTAACGACTCTTCACGCCATTCCATTCATATATCCGCTCACAGTTTATTATATCAAATTATCGACCTTCTCTTCAGCTCTTTTATATTCTATATCGTTAACGTAACGAATACCACCTACGCGTTAACATTTCTACCAATAAAAATGGAAAAAACAAAAAAAGAAACAAAAAATCCAACAGAACCACGAGTTGTTTGCTCATTATTGAACGTTATGACGTACTACCTTCGCGAGTTCATAAAGATGGAAAAGAAAAAATAAAAGAGGGAGAAAAAAACAAAAAAAAAAGAATGACTCCTTACCGCAAAACGTGGTGATGATATTATCTTCCTTAAGTAAAGTAGTTGCTCCGGGAATATTGCAATAGGCTGCAGGGTAAGGTATAAAGATACCCAGAAATTGATGTACGAGAGATGTGAAGAAAAAAATGAAGAAAGAAAAAAAAACTAGATAGAATGAGATAGACAAAAGGTATCAAGTGGCAAAGACTATGCCCATATTCACGTTTCTCCCATAGGGATATCCAGAGGTTGATTTTTGTACCCTCTCTTTCTATCTATTTCCCCCGGATTCTTATACACACGCGTCACCGCGTATAAGGGGCTCCTTGAGAGAAGGGACAGTAAGAGGAAAGGAGAAGAGAGGGCGAAGTAGAAGTAAGAAACCTGAGGGCAGTTGGCCAGAGGAAAGACGGAAGGGGAAAGGGATTGTAGTAACAGGGTCAGGTTGCCTTGCTTGACCATGTTGCCAAGTCCCGACGTATATCGTACCGTACCGTATCGTACCGTACCGATGTGTATATCCATCCAACGTACTTGAGATTTGACGAGGTACGAGATAATGCCATGAGAAATAAAGAGACTGAGATAGAAAAAATAAAAAAAATAAAAACCTCTCGGTTGAAGCATTTCATGCAATTTATTTTCACCTGGGTGTAATGTCATCAGTCCAAAGTGCCAGCCCGCATTTTCTATGTTCATTACTCGCTCCTTCTCTTCTCATTCTACTCCTCTTTCAATATGACAATGAAAAGTCAATTGGCTAGTCCTCGAGCAGATTTTAAGAGGGTTGATACAAGCCACGAAGTGAGTGCTTTATAAGTTTTCCAAGAGTCGATGATGGCGATCTCTATCATCGTTGTGAAAGAGGATCTTCATCTTTCTATGCACCGATCAAATGACTATCAAATTACAGATTATCAAGTTTCTGGTTAGTTCGTAATTCGTTAATTCGGGTTAGGTTCGTAACGAGTTTTCATAACAAAAAATATCCTTTTTGGTTCTTTTTTTTTCAAATGAAACCAAAGAAAAAAAAAATGTAATGAAAGAAAATTGCTTGGAGTTTGAGAACGCGGTGTCTTACAACCTGCAGTGTGCAACCTGCTGAGGAAGCATGGCAAAACGATTACCACGATAAATTAACTGAATAGGGGGCACACGCGGTGAATGAATACGCGTGCGCTGGCTGGGACGCAAAAAAGGAATGAAGAAAGAAAATAAAAAGGGGGAGGGGGAGGAGAAGAGAGGAGAAAAAAAGAAAAAACATTCTATAGAAATTCTGCCCGGTGGCTTTGCCTTTGCTAGACTCGATTCCAGCTGGTAGAACATATACCTACCTGCGGTATAACGATGTTGGTAAATGTATGTACATACCTAGTGTATATACCTACCTACCTACCTACCTACCACGCATATACAACATACGTAACACGTATGTACTTACATACATACCTACATTGTACAACTGAGCACAATCACGCCTTCTCACCCCATCCACGGGGCCTACAGCGTTACAACTTCACACCATCGGCCCGGCATAATGCACTTCACACTTCTTGTACCGTTTCATGTTACGCTATTGTAAGGCGAACCCCAGCCCCTTAAACCGTCACTCCTACTTCGTATATACCATATATACCCTATACCCTAAAACTCTATATTACAAAGGAAAATCTTGGTGTAAGGGTGAACGAGTGAGCGAGAAGGAAGGACGTAGGGCGAGATGATGTTGACACCGTCGTGCAACAACAGCGTGACTTTTATTCATAGATTTTTTTTGTCTTAGGGTAGGTAAAAGTTTTGGGTAATGATCAACGAGTTAGGAGTTATGGAGTGTTTTTGGTCTTCGGATATATACTTATCGAGTATGATTATGATTAATGTATAGTTTTTTAGCTCCTCTTATTGGTCTTTACTTATAACTGTTTATCTACATCTAGTAATTTTTCTTCAAGAAGTAAATTTATCTGAAACTTGCCTCCAAGAGAGGCTCTCCTCTCGACCCTATGTGAACAAATTTACCGAGAGCTTAGCAAAGGTCTCAAATTTCAGTTAAACCCGAACTCACCTTAAGCCGGCATACATCAATATTATGAGAACCGAGTATAAACTTTCCAACAGTCCTGAAGGTAGGCAGAAACCGGGGATTTCTAACACTTAGAACAGTCATGGTGTACAAGAAACAACAACAGCGTTGTAAATTTTTGAAATTTTTTTTTTTTTCTATTTTTTCATTAGGAAAATAATTGAAAAACTCGAAACAGTCCGGGCATGGAGATCAGAGCAGAGCAGTCGTTCAATTTCAAACTAAAAGTTGGTTTTTAACAGTATTTTTCTTTTTTTTCCGGTAACTGGTTAAGAATTGATGCTCCTCAAAGTTGACTTTGTAAATTTTTAATATAGACATGTTTGATCAGAGATCAGAGTTAAATTACCTTTTTCCTTTTTCTTTTTCTTTTTTTTTTTTTGTTACTTTTTTTTGGTCTCCTTTTTTTGTTTCATTTATTTTTCAATTTCTCCCGTTACTCAATTGCCTCCCTTCTGTTTGCGATTCGATTAAATTGATTCACCTTCATAACTAATAACGAAAAAGACGTCGATAAACTAAACAAGAAAAATAAAATGGAAAAAAACCTTCTAAAAAATATGTGTAAAATTATTTTCAAATCCATTATCGACGTTTACGGTTATATACCTACCTGCAGCGTTATCGGCTACGTCTTTAAACACGTAAAAACGTACGTGACTGCAGTGTAAAACAGATTGCGCAATTTTCTGTGTTTACTTGGTAGGTAGAAAGGTTGGTAGGTAGTTATATATATATATAGGTATATACGTACTGTACATACCTATACGTACTATATATTATCCCACGTGCATCACATAGGTTCATAAGTATAGAGAGAGGGGCCATTTTGGAGTTGTGTGTCCATCCATCCATCGGCTCGGGTAAGCACGAGGCGAGCAGGCGAGCAACCAACTCCTCCTTCTCCTTGTTGTATATTTCGAAACTTGAATATAGTTATTCACTTCGAAAAAATGACCCCGCGTGAACCCGCATCAAGAGAAACTTTTCAGCGACCGTTGCTAACAACTATACCTATAACATACGTGCATATGTGGATGTCGATGTGGATGTGGATGTAGGTATATCACTTACACATATCGTTACTACTGCTTTCTGATGTCCATAGAGGGTATACGTGCACACCGTTCACGTACTGACGTCGTATACCGACATATGCGAGCCAGTTTTATGCGAAAAAGACATATTCGTACCCCTGTTTTGCACGATGATACTAAAATGGTGTCTGTTTTTTTTACTCAATGGATTTAATCTCGGAATAGTTTCTTCGATGAGTCAAATCTATGTCAAAAATCACGAATTCTAATACTACAAATTCACAGTTTTTGGAAAGGGTACTTGCCCGAAAGTTTGCATAGTCGATCTCAAAAACTTTGAATCGAAAAACACCGGAGGTGCCAAAATTCCGAGAGCTAAAAAATCTTTTTCGGACTCTTAGACTTTCCGAGTGTTGAGCTGTCTGCATTACGATATTTCCCAATTTTAATATCCCGAACTTCAACGTTTTTGAAAATCCTGAATCGTCTCGCTTAAATAAATTCTTAATTTTGACCGTCAGAAAGTTTCAAAATTTATATCCTCGACTCGGTCCGGACAAAGACACATATTGCGAAAGAGGAAACCCTCTTTGACATCATTCAGAGCCAGCTTTCCATCCGTGTATAAAGTAGTTAGCAATAGTTGTAAAAATATAGGTCAGATATCTAAACGGACATACGTAGACAGTTGCTGATGATTTCTGGGCCCCCAGCTCTGCCTACCTTACTAGGAATTGCGTTATAAGATAAACGAGCAAACTGCTTCTCGTTCAGAGAGAAGACTCCTGCTGTTACTGCTGCTGCTGTTGCTGCTGCTGTCTTGGGATGAGAAAGGGCCCAAATATGGCGTATGACCGTAGGCAGACTTACAAGAGGCAACGGTTCACGCGAGTTAAGATGAGAGGACCCTCTCCGTACAAAACCACCGAGAATACCTCGTGTAGGTATACTCATGAATGCTTAAACAATTTGGGAAAGTCGGTTTACTTTTTAACATCGAACAATAATTATTTAACAGGTGAAAGTCGAAAAAACCGTTAACTTCATTTTTTACAAGAGTGTAAATTTTTTTTAATTTTTTTTTAATATTTAGAGCCAAGGGTGAAGACGAGGCTTCGACCATTCCAAGTTCTATAGGCAGCACTAATTCGAACTTGTAATTCAATGGTTGAACAGTCAAATCGCCACGCGTCATAAACACGTTGTAACTAATGACAATACGATCGGTTATTGGATATCGGAATTGGAATTTTAACTATTCGAATTTCTTGGAATGAAATTACTGAATAACATTAACATCTTGCAAACAATGCTGTAGTCCAACATTTAGTCATTGTTTTAATTCTCGCCTCTCACATAATGATGAACTATTCATTGTGCACGTATGTACCCTACCCTGCCCACCAACCTACCTACCTTCCTATATCTTTTATATTAATATTTTATTCATCTGTTTTATTAACGGTTTATTAATTCTCTCGTTAGAATTTTCGAATACGTTATGGGTGCGACCAGAGACGTATGTACATACATACATACATACATATATACATTTTGAAGCGTTTAGTCGGTGAATATCTAAGTGGCTGTTGAAGTACGTGTCAACGATTTGTTCGTGACAATATTGCATGGTCAGCAATGCTGCAGAGAGGGAGAAACGAAGAGTAGTGACCGAACGGAGATACCAGAACTGGCTACTTGTCGAGTGTGTGTACTGCCAGCAAATTTTCCATACTGTCTGTCGTTTGTAATTACAAACGTGTCGAAAATCCGTGAAACTCGCGTGACTGACACGTGGACATGTGGACTAGCTATACATATACCACGTCTCGCGGATGGGGTGCGCTGACACGTTATATTGTGTTAAATGAAACGAGAATCAACCAAGGGACCCCCACAGTACATATATACATATACATATATATACACATACCTATATACATACCCGGAAACAATCCAGTTCGAATAAAAACAAAAAAATTAAATAAAAAAAAATATTTCAAATTAGGTAAACAGCTAAAAATTAAATAGATTTCGATTATCTTGAACTTTGACATGAATCTATTGATCGATTCATTCATATTCATGTACAGGATCCGAGAATCTGGACATTTTTATTTCAAACATCAATGCGGACAGTGTAATTGATTGGAGTTCGTGATCGGTCGAATAGCGGGCAAAAAAATGGACGTCTTCTATTTTCCTGAAGAATTGAAGAAGTAGCCATATAAGCGAGGGGGTCTACCCGTTCGATCCATAGCGTAGAGAGGGAAGAGGGGAGGGCCGCTGACAAGTCTGATAACCACATTGATGCTGGAGAGAGAAACATGAAAAAGGATGCTTTTTTTCGTATTTTTTTTTTTTTTTTTTTGTTTCTTTTATCATGGGGTAGAAATTTCAGTCAGTGATTGGCTGCGATTCGTGAAGGTCACGACCGAGAACTGCGGTGACATTAGCACGACGACCGGACGTCCCCGAATCCCAAGAATCTAGATATATTGAGTTACTAGCGGATGATCTCATTTCTCTCTGTAGTCCCTAGTGACCGGGTTTGGGTGCGACCTTGCAGACCCTCCGGAGAATTAAAGAGCAAAAAAAAGAACAAAAAAAAGGGTGGGGGGGGGGGGGGGGGGGAGAAAACGGTGTCCATTGGGGGCCAATTCTAACGAACAATTGGATTTTTTTTATTATTATTATTTTATTTTTTTTGCTATTCAATGAAATACGTAATGGATAATTGAAGAATTTTTTTTTTACTTATACACAATTGATTGTGATTTGAAATGAATCATTTTATATACGAATATTAAATTTATCACTCGTTCAAATTTCGAACAGAGACTCCCTTTGATCTCTTTTTACTTCGAGTAACATTCAGTCAGGTAACGCGTGACTGGTAATACTGGTGATAATTAGTCTTGAGTCTTGAGAACGCCGTGCTACGTGATGAGAGAAAAGTGGAAGAGAGACATTGAAAGTGACGTTATAATTGGTTTTCCGTTTTTCACAGGCGTTCAATAGCCCAGCTCCAATCCAACCCAGCCTCCACTTTGCCTGGATCAGAGAGTGCGAGGCACAGGCGATAGCAATAGAAGTGGAAAAAAAAGCGTTTTAAATTAAAAATAAAAATCCTGTCAAATTTCTTTTCTTTTTTTTTTTTTTATTTTTTTATTCACAACAGGTTGGTTTTAGTGTGAAAATTATTATTTTTATTTTAATTTTTTTTTCATTCATTTTTCAATATCGTGTAAATATTTCGTCACCTGCAGGTAAACCG
This sequence comes from Macrophya annulata, assembly GCA_963924015.1. Lineage (NCBI taxonomy): Eukaryota > Metazoa > Arthropoda > Insecta > Hymenoptera > Tenthredinidae > Macrophya > Macrophya annulata. The sequence goes on along the minus strand of OZ001257.1, from coordinate 2,714,074 downwards.
ATTAACGTTGTTAATCGTACGGTACGCTAATACGCGTAAAAATTCTCAAAGCTCTTTATTTTTATTTTATTTTATTTTTCATTTAGTCATTTTTGAAATTTATAACTTCTCGGTTCGTTTTATGAATTTTATCTTCATAGAGTGGAGATAAAAATGGTAATTCTATCGCTCTTCTCGTCTTTTCTTCTCAACTATATATATATATATATATATACTAAAGATATTATATTAATGATTTATGCGAATGTAGATAATAATAATAACCTATCGAAAAAAAAAATAAAAAAATAAAAAATTACATCACAAAGTGTACATACAACGAGACATAGGAGACGAAGACTATAAAAATATAAGTGAGGTGTCCTAGAGTTCGAATTCGTCGTTTGATCAGTTCAATTCTGTACTTACCCGATTGATTTACTATTATTGTAATTTCTTCGCCTATACATATATATATTTATCGCTGATGCGTTCTACCGACGATATAAAAAAAAGAAAAAAAAAAAAAATTTAACGTTCATTGACGTAGAAAAAATAATATCACTTATGTGGGAATGAATACCTACTCGATATGGAAAATCGGTATACGAATGAGAAAAAGTGACGACAGACGTAGAAACGATATTACGAAGATCTATAGTCTGAATAAAAATGACGACGAGACGTTGAATTTAGTTTTTTCTTTTTTTTTTTTTTTTCTTTTAGAAAATTGCGTTATAAGTTAATGGGAATTAACGATCAGTTACATTTTATATCTATATATGTCGATATATGCGTAGATACTGCATTTATGTGCATAACTAGAAGCAAGTGCAACTTGTCCTTAATGATGATCATTAAGAGTGATCATTAGTCGAAGTTGTTCGAGGAACGCGATAAACTAAGTTGCTAATTATCACATGTTGATTATATTATATTTTTGTTTTTTGAATATATGCGATCGGCAACGCGTTATATACATACCTATGTATGTACATACATACTTATATACATATACATATATATGAACGAACGTCTTTCTTTCATCCATAAGGCATCCGCTGACTAATTGAAAAAGTATCGTGCCATTTGATACGCGGATACAAGAACTACGACGACGACTGGCACCGATTACGTCACGAAAACTACATATACAGTTCTTCCTATACTCACGTATCCACAAACCACATAGCAGTATAGTTTCACCATTTATATGTCTATACCTCGATCAGCTATTAATCTTCTTAAAAAAAAAAAAAAAAAAAAAAAGAGAAGATTACCGATACTGATCCAACTCAAGTAAAATAACTTGATTTTAGAATTCCACTGAAAACCTTGGACAGCATTACGTTGCCTCGAATCGAATTAAGTATCAGATTAATTAAATCCTTAGCCGGAAGACATCGCCATTTCCGGGAATTTTTCATCGCACGGCTAATTATTTGCCGGCAACTTTTTATTCTATTTTTATTTATTTTTTGATTTTTGTTTTCTTTTAGGTAATTCTTCGCTCTTTTTTTTTTTTCTTTGTTCTGCGGTTTTGATTAGTCGGCTACTAATATGTCCAAGTTCTTTTATATTCTCTTCCTTTTTCTTTCACTTTGTTTCTTTTTTTTTTTTCGTCTTTTTTATGATATAGATTTTTCGCGCACCGTATACGTAGAATATAACGAAGCGAAGCCAACGATGTATGGTAAAAGTAGAATCACGATATGGTAACCAAATGCGAAAATTATTGGCTTCCCAATTGCGAAAGTAAATCGTTGCTGCTACTGCTGCTTCAGATTCGCGATTTGTTTTATATTCAATTCAGTTCGGAAGATAATGCACATGTAGTTACTCATGTTTGGAAAATTTCGTAATAAAAAGAAATCGATAAATCTCTCTCGAGTATAAACCAAAAAAGATGAAAAAATAAACAAAATTGTTTCTAAGCAGAAAAATTCTTAACTGTACATACCCGAATAGTTGTAATAAAAAAAATCTTTGTTGATTAAAAATGAAAAAACATTCTGGCCAAAATGAATGAAAAAAAATATGCCCAATGAATATATTTTTACGGTTATCGCTAGTGGCGAATTGAGGCTTTAATACCTATAGCTGCTGGTGCAGGCTCAAAGAATGCCGTTTGTGACATAACGGGTATATTTTTAACTCTTAACTACTCCTGGTACTTGAGGCCAGTTCAAGTGGCGACTCCGGGCCCCCTTGAGGAGAAGTCGGAGTGGTGTGCGATGATCTCAAACAGACCCCTGGACCCGACCTGGCCGAGCGTGTCATCGGGGGACTCGTCAAGTCCGTATGAAAAAGAGTCGAATAAGAATAAAAGAGAAAAAAGTGAAAAAAAAAAATAAAATAAAATAAAAAGAATTCGAAAAGAGAAAGAGATAAAAAAAGGAATTCAGTTTTTTGTAAGGATCAACGCACTCTTTTTTATAAACGTTGGGTATATAGCTAGTTGTGTTCGAGGCGCAAGTACAGGAAGACATTCATCGATGCAAATGCATCGCCTGTTGCTGTATCATCACTGACACGATCTCGATGTATAGGTAACACCAGGGTTTAAATTTATGACATCTACGAACGATTTCGAGAGGAATTTCAAATTTACGTGACACGCGTATCTCGATTGCGAAACCATGAATCTTACCCGGCTACCATATTTTAAAACCCCCCTCGTATTCTGGAAGAACAATACGACGCAGTTCCGTACACCTCGTCTCATCCGATATAAAATCCCAATCGAAGTAGAATTTCTTCGCAAATGCTTACAAAAATTTGATCTATATATATTTTTTTTATTTCATGCAATTTAGTCGGAGATACTTTTTACTTGGATTTTTGACAACAGGAGAGTCCAGACTACGAATCGCAGCGATTTACGATTGGAAGATAAAAATGAAACGAAAGTAAGCTATAGGTTGCGCTGTTTTTTTAATTGATGCTGACCCCAGCAATGGTTTTTTTTTTTTTTTTTTTTCTTCTTTTAATGTTTCATTTTTCATTTTTCATCGTAACGTAAATATATACGTACGCACGTTGGCTTTTTCGGCTCATTATCAAATGAGTCCGCGCTAATGAATGTAATTACGTTCGGTCGCTTACAGCGGTCAAGTATGCTTGGATTTAATGAGAAAGTTCGACCCCTACCCTCTGCAGCTCTGCTCAACGTCGGGGAGGTATCCAACCAAAGTTACGAAACCTCCAGCTAGCGAAGAGAAAGAGAAAGATAAAGAGAGAAAGAGAAAGAGAAAGAGGGAGTACTTTCGGGTGAAGAATTTTCTTGACACTTTAGTTAAAAATGACAGAAAACAAAAAAAAAAAAAAATCGAAAAAAATTAATTAAACGAATAAATATATGTATACAAAATGAGAAACTTTATTATTCAACTTTTATATCAACCTGGGTATTTATATAAATTTTATTATATACTCTATTTAATGTGATGCTGCTTCTGCTGCTGCTGTTTATGTAGTGCGAATTTCTCTAATGATTCAAACATCCTTTTCAAATGACCTTGTTTTACCTTCTTCATACTAGCAAAAGCAGCAAGTAGCAAGTAGCATTACGACGAGATATACGATATCGATTGGAGGAAACATTCCACAAACAGGCTGGAAGTAACAAATAAAAAAAAATCGGAACGATCAGTCAACGAGAAGTCTTTGAGAGATCGATTTTCTCCTGGGAGAAACTAGGAACGCGGGTAGAATTTATTTTTAGAAAAAATAAAAATAAATGAATAAAAAGTAAAATGAAAAAAATGAGGGGGGGAAAAAACAAAAAGAAACAGAATAAAAAAAAAAAAAGTAATCGACTTACGACCGAAACACCTGTGGCACTACTACCAATAGCCTCGCTTTTCGGATGGTGAATTTCAGTTTCGCGAAAGGAACCCAATAATTTACTGGTATATAGGTAATAAAGGTAATACCCTATACCTATAGATCGGGTTTTATTTCTTATATGTTTCTTTTATTATTATTATTATTATTATTATTTTATTTTTTGGTATACTATTTCAAGAATTTATTCGGTTCATTTTGTTCCCCAAAAAACAGAAAAAAAAAAAAAAATCGTACTTTAATTTCTTTAGGCAAAATTGTTTTAGAATATCTGAAAATATTTAACGGTCTTTTCATATTATACCTAAAGGATGAAAATTTAAATCTCTCGGATGACGGATTAGGGCTCGAGAATCTTAATCTTAATCCTTTGAATGAATGATTATACAAGTTGTTTGTTTTTCCACTTAATTTATTACACTCAGTATAAACGTAAATCTACTATATATATATTTTCCTCTACTTTTCTTTATTATTTTCATTTCGATGATTAAGGTTTCTATCCTGTCTGCAGGGTGCAATAACTCTCAGCTATATATAGAGTATGAATTATAATTCATATTCAAATCGTTTATCGAGTTTTCGATATGAATTTTTAAACGTGACTTTTCCCCTTTGTTAAAAAACGAAAAACAAAAAATAAAAAACAAAAAAAAAAATAAAAATAAAAAGACAGGAAACTGTGTATATACCTATTAACCCCTTTTTCGCAAAATAAACGAACCGTGAATCATTATTTCATAGAATTTCTATACGCGAGCTGATTACTGGCCCGAGCTGGGACCCCCGTTTAGTAGAAAACTTTTTACAAAGTAAATCCCAATTTGGTAATTACAGTCAACAAAAGTTTCGGTTAATAGCGGTAACAATTTTTCAACGTAAATATATATATTTTTAGAGTCCATATAGCGGTAGGTATACGAGGATAGATACATTATTTCACGGTACTCCTCGTATGTATGTATGCATTGAACGAGGAAAAAAATAAATTATTCTTTCATGTAATTAAATATTTTAATTTAACTTTCAACACCGTACAGTAGTTGAATATTTCATACTATATACCTATAAGGTTATACGCGAATTGCCTCACTAAAAAAGAACAAAAAAAAATTAATTTTAATTTTTTTTTTTTTATTTCTGTTTTTTGTTTTATTCTCACTAAATTTTAATCCGCAATTGTCTGCCAGCTTGATTATATCTACAATTATTATAACTTTTTTTTTTCTTTTTGTCTTTTTTTCTTATCTTCCCTTTTAGCACTTGATTGCATTTAATTGACACATATTATAGCGTAGGTAGGTATGTACTAGGTATGTACGAATAAAACTAGCCTTTACTTCTTCAATATTACATTTTTAATATTCTCATATGAAAGAACCAAAAAAAAATATATATACTGAAAAAAAAGTAAATTTCTTAAGAGAATTCACTGTTATCATTTTTTTTTTTTACTCTCCTTTTTCTACTTTTGGTTTTATACAGAAGAGGGAGCAAATTTAAGTTAGGATATAAATATTGGCTACTAAAATATAAAAATAAAAAAAACTGTATAAGAGTTATATTCGATAGTTGTATAACGACGTATATCCCTCCAGTCCATATTTTCTGTTTTTCTAAATATCTTGAGTGTAATTTTTTTTTTTCTGTATTTTCCTTTTTTTTTGTATATATGTGTGTGTGAATGGTTCGACTGTTCGATTCTCCCCTTAGTCTGGAGAGCCACTTACGGACGGTAAAATAAATTGTTCCGAGACGAGAGATAGCGCCCGAAGAGCTCAGAGAGATCGGGACAAAAAAAAAATAAAAAAAAAAAAATAAAAAAATATGAAAAAAAAAAAAATATACGAAAAGAAAAGAAATAAAAAAGGAAAGGGAAGGAAAAGACGGTGACTCAAAAAAACGCGCAACGAGATGGAATATACTCATTCGTTTATTCATCTCGCCCTTATTTGACGATTCTGTTTTTTTTATTTTATTTTATTTTTTTTTTACACACCGGAAACTAAATACACACGTTTATAGTTAATAGGAATTTATTTTTTACAAAATATCAATTGATCTGATAGATTATTGATTTATTTATTTATATTTCTTACTATCAGAGAAAAATTATGAACAATATATGACGAGACTCGTAGTCTTTCTTTTCATTTCTTTCTTTTCTGATTTCTTGATTGATTGATTGATTTTTTTTTCTTTTTTTCTTACTTTTATATATACGAAACGAGCCAAGTAATTATACAGTGAATGAAAGAATTTTTTTTTTTTTTTTCTTTCCTTCTTTCTTATTTTGAGGCAATAATGTGGCTAGCAAAAATAAAATAACCTGTCAGTTTCTTTGAAAGAAATATAACTGAGAAAGTAGGCAGAGATGATGTTGATGAAAAGAAGAAAAACGAAAAAAAAAGAAGAAAAAGAAAAAAAAAAAAACTGGAGGAGAAATGAAAGGGAATAAAAGCGAATGAATCAATTGATGTTTGGAGGAGGGTAGGTAGAGGCCTCAAGGCCTCGCAATCAGTCGAACAGAGTATGAAATTTTTCTGATGAAAGTTTGATTAGTTATTTTCAGTTGATATATTTTTTTTCTATATATAGTATATACCTGAAGAATTCAGCTACAAGAAGAGGTATGAAAAAAAAAATAAACAATATGTATATAATTAAACTGAAAATAAATAAAAAAAAATTAGTTATTTTTTATCCTTGAAAATTAATTCGAGGTATAATTTTGAGGGACTGTACCCCCTCATACCGTGAAAACGAAAAGCAGGCACCTAACCTACCCAACTTTACTCTCCTTAAATTCCCAAAGTAACTCTTTAAATAGCTTCTTTGTTTATAGCACGGAGAGGGCAAAGTGGTTTTATATGTATCTAAAGAGTCTGTAAAGAAACTTAAGACTCAAGCAGCACGACTTTAAGGTTTTTCCCCAAAGAGTGTATATACTTATATATATACTGCACTTTATATACCTATATATATATACATATATACATGTATATAATACCTATACACCGTTATATCCTAAGCCCCTGGATAGAATACGCCGGATATCTAGCCGATCCTTTAGCTTTTTCTCAAAAGCTTCATAATTCTATGATATCAAAATATATTCTCATTATTATTTTACTTCATTTCGTTAATTTCTTCTTCTCCTTTTATTTTTTGAATTTTTATTTCTTCACACTTTATTTTCAAACAACTATAATCCATGCCTCGTCATTATCGCCGTGGTTTTAGTGTTCAATATCGACACACAATGCGATATCGTATCTTGCTTCTATGGTCAATGATGCGTCGCGAAATTTCAAAATTTAGGTACCCTCTAAACGCTTTAGGTATAATAACCAATGGTCAAATTATTTGCAATGCAATTTTCTTACTGTTGTTTTTGTATAATACAAAAGTATCGATACAAATCAATACGCAAATCGTATATAAAATTACAATTTGATGATATTCTTGTATACTGCATATATTTATATATGAAAAATTATTCTTTATGTACCCACCTTATACACTAAGAGTAAATTATTTCAAGGCCAACCATTAGCTGCTTTAGTTAACAGAATAAATAATGAAATTGAAATATTAATTTTGAAATTTCATTCTTAAATAATTAAAATAAAATTTTTAGTATAATCGTTATACTTATAATACATATTTGTATTATTATAGGGTATGTGATAAAATAATGATAATGAAATTATATATATATGGTTTAAAGTGGTTTAATAATCGATTCATTAGTTATAGTTCATTGAATTTCTTCCACAAAATATATATTCATTATACGATTACCGTATACATTATACGATCAGGTTAATCGTTCACTAATTAATGTTAAGAACTTGGGTAAACACTTAGACCTAATTAAACGTCGTCTTCATGTTAATGAATAAAACAAGGTTATTTCGCAAACGTGGATACGAGAGAGACGACGACAACGATGATGATGATGATGATGATGACAATATTCGATTCCATAAACGCTAAAATCAAAAAAAAAAATATTATACGGAATCTAAAATTCTTGGATTTATTTATTAATTTTTTATTTCTCTTCTCTTTTTTTTTTTTTTGGTATCATTGTTTCGAAAACACCTTATATCCCACATTTCATGGCTATATAGGTATACCTATACCGATGATTTAAGCGCAATGAGCTCATCGCGAAGATGTTGTAAATCTGATGAGGTCACCCTTCGTGCCGTGGCCTTTGTAAGAAACATCACGTTCTAGCCAATAAACACATTCCGCAAAGCTCGAATATGTGTGTATGTGTTTCTTGACTGCTTGCCTGCAGCCGTGGCTAGTTTACCTGACAATACATTAAATAAAAAAATAATAATAATAAAAAATAAAAAAAAACTAAACGTGTATATACATATTTTCAATTTGTCATCTCCGTATTCATGTACATACATACATTATACACATTTACAGATTTATAACCGCCCACGCGACTATCGTCAGCTACTATACCTCGATCATGTTATAATCTTTATACCTATAACTACCTCTTTACCTCTCTCTATCTCTTATTCCTCTTACGATCGAAGTTATGTATGTACACACATACATACATACATACATATTCATTTTATAACACACTAATTGATCTATGTAAACCGCGAAAGTTTCGAGGTCGTGGTTTACACGATAAGATAAGATTTTTAGTACAGATATACTGACTCTTCAGAATATAATAAGAGTATCTAACGAGTGGAAGAAAATAATTTAAAAAATGATAAAAAAAATAAAAAAAGTACAATCTATATCCTCTCGTTGAATCTAATCAAATTTTTATCAGTGTTTTAATTTTTTTATTTTTGCTATTTCAATTCTTTTTTTTTTTTTTGATTTTTTTTTTTAATACATTTTTCGTTTATCTTTTATCACTAATTATATAATCGATTCCTATTTTTATTCTGTTTCAGGTACGTTGGTTTAATCTTTGACTTCTGTACAGCATTGAGATAGCCTAAACCGTGTGGGAGATGCTGCAGCGATATAAAATCGTAAGAATCTTCTATCTTAATTTTTTTTTTTTTTAAACCTTTCTTTTTTTTTCGTTTAGTGTTTCTTGTTTCGTGTATAAATTATTCGTTTTTTTTTTTTATTCGTGGTGTAAATTTATATAAAATCGGAGTTGAATTTCTCTTCAGAGATAAAAAAATATAAAAAGAAAAAGAAAGAGAAATAAAAAAGATATATATATGTATAACCGATCCTCGGCAACGGCGCGTAAAGAATCCAATAAGTTTCGGGGATTGAAAAATTGGGGTGAAAATTGATTTTATCGTTTATTATACCCACCTATATATACCCATACCACTCAAACCCACGAAAAGGTTTCGCGAGCGAGTCGTTTTTTGTAACGTATAACGTAACGTGACGTAGAAAGTATAACCGGTACCTATACCTACGGTGTTTTCAAGACACGCGCGCGAGAGATTTCCAAAGCACCATGAGCCTCTCTCGTAGACTTCTTACCCCCTCATAACTATGCTCAGATGAAATTGATAGCTTATATTTTATATTATACGAACATGGGCACAAAATCTACCCGTAACAGTCTCCCTCGCCATACTATTGCTACTGCTACTGTTGCTCCTGCTTCGAACGGTACGTAGGTACCTATTCCCGCACCGTACACCGCGATGTGGTGCGACGAAGCGGTCGTCTGGTAGACCCCGATCGTCAATGTGAGCTTGCGAGCTTGCGGTTCCAATAAAAATGCAAATCCTTAGTCTCCGCATCGCTTCTGGTGAATCAGGTGCGGTGCCCAACGCGAGACGACCGACGCAACTCACGAAACGAACTAGTACCTTATACAATTCGCATATGATGCAGGTATCCGCGAATTGTATTACCGTCAAAAAATTCGCTTCACGGAAATTTATAATTATATGAACTGGTCTTATTATTATTTTTATTTTTATTTTTCTTTATCATTTGTTAAGTTCAGTTAGTCGTTATCCCCGGGAAAACCGATCACAATCTTTGGCACAGTTTCCATTATTAGAATTAACAATAAACATCAAGATTCACCAATTTCACTTATGCCTATACGTTTTATTTTTTTATTTTTTTTTTTTTTTTAGTTTTTTGGCAGAATTTATCACGCGTGTATTTAGGGTGCTAAAAATAATTTTTCACTACTTTTTATCTCCGCACCTCTTAGTCTGAGCATCTGTTGTTTCTAGTTTGCACGAATATTAAAACTGCCGAAAATCTGTCTGTGAAGTATGCTGGGTGAAAATTTATTTTCAACACGTGATTCAATCCGTTTAACATTATCGAAGCGTTTATATTAAATAATGAAAATAAAACAAAAAGTAGAAAAAAAATAAATTCTTTGCATTTATGATAACTGTGTATTATACATACACGAATAATATCCCTGTACACATATATACTCATGTATTACGATGATGATCATGCGTACACGAGCCAGAGTCCTATATTACAGTCACGTGCAGATGTCAATATATGTATGTATGTATATACTTTCGTGCGTAATAAACCTACAAAGCCTACGTCTACACATACGCGATTCATTAATTGTTTGCTTCTCATTTCCCCGCCTGTAATTATATATGTATATATGTACTATTATAGTAATCATAATTATAATAATAGTGGCAATAATATGTATAAATGTATATGTATGTATGTACGTATGAAGACACATATGGGAGCTGCTTGCATATTTTGTTATCTAATTATTACCTAGGGTATAGGGTATGTATTGTATATATAGTATATGTATTATACCTATATGGATGTAAATGTAGATTGATAAATACACGTACACGCATTACCTCGTAACGAGTATGTATGTATGTACAATATAGTTTTAAAATTGCGTGTCCCATATGTGCACATTATAGGTATAGTATAATATTTTTATATCTGATATAATTTCCTTGAAGTTAATCGGAGAAGTATACACCTTATAGACACTTCACATCGTATCTAACCTGTACAAGAATAAATAACAAAAGACAATAAAAAGAAAAAGAGAAAAAAAAAATCAACTAATCTAATGAATCAGAATATAAAAAAGGTATGAGAAGGTGTATTATACAGAAACAGATAAATAACTGTTGACGAAATATCTAGCTGTAATCGTTATACCTACCTGGATACAGGTAGGTAGGTTACACACGTGGGTAAACCTTACGCGTACACTGTGCACGTCTGGGTACTCTAATAAAATCGTATCTATATCATATCTTCTCTCAGAGGTATCAATTTTCAATGAAATATACATTTTATTTTACCTATATCTGTAACCGCTCTTTACCTTTTACTTTTTTCTTTTTTTTTCTTCTTTTCACCACTCTTGTCATCATCAATGGGTTTGTTTACCGCGTTATATAGCATACCTATAGGTATATGTATTTATCACGGTGTAAAATTCACTAGATCCAGCTTTCCCACTGATCGTTTGATATCTACACCAATCGTATTATACCTGGCTGAAGCTATTACCTATTACACTGATCGTTATTACATTACTCATAGATACGAGCGCCGGTCGTACAAGAGGCGAGTTTATTCTCAATTTTTAATTTTTTTTTTTTTTTTTTTTTCGTGAGAATTTATAGTGCCGCCTTGTTTTTAGATTAGGAGAAAAATAAGAAAATTTAAAAGAAGAACAAAAAAAAACTTGTGTAAAGTAAGTCATTTATTCGGGATTGAGTAAAACGTAAAAATTGAGTTACCTGTTTTTTTAACTTATTTTTTTATATATATTTTTTGTTTTTATTTTATATTATGTGTGACGCAAAAATTGCTCTTAGGATTAGAAATATAAGCATATTGCGGCAACGTTACATACCTACGTAACGGTAGGAACCGCGAAACTGTTATATAGGTATATAATATGTATATACCCTAAGAGGGAAGTTTTATCAGTTACGTTTTTATCTCGAGCGCGAAAAAATCTGTTTTTTTTTTTTGTCTTTTTTTGTTGTTTTTTATTATACTCGACACTGACAACTACCGTAACGATACGTTCTATCACAAAAGTTCGTTATCCCCAAATACCTGTTCCTCTATATTATATTAATTTTACTATAACTAATATTACTATATTAATAACAGTGAAAGAATTGAAAAAATTTTTGAATCCTTCACCTCGAAGTAGTAGAAAATAAATAAAATTAATATTATTATCAGTATAATTATAAATGAAATAAATTTATTTTTCGATTTATCTACGAAACTATCGATTCTACGAATAAATTTGTAATTAGATAAAACACGCGTTCAATCAATTACTATAACATTGATTAATGGGATTTTTTCGATAAGTAAACGACTACGAAGGTAAATGAATGCAATAAAAAAAAAAAAAAAATCATCTTAATCTCTGATAAAATTCTTATCCAAAAACGGAGTTTTGCTTACACATAAGTATAATCTATGTTATAGTTACCAATATGTAGATATGTAATGCACTAGTAGATACAGTATGTATAATATTGTATATAGTATATATACAAGCGAGTTACTATGGGATTGAATTTCCATAAATTCACAGGTACATCCCTTGGATTAATTCTGTTACCTAGTTACCGGGAATGATCGATGTATGTACGTAGGTAGATAGGTGAACGCTACAATCAAATATCAAAAGCAGATCTCGCGTTACAGTACCTACTCTAATGCTATACCTATATCGTGATTTATCCGATCTCTGTATAACGACGCGACAATATAATAAGTATGTATGTATATACGTATATGTATATGTGTATATTTCGTTCAATTAGTTCAGTAACTGAATTAATAGTTTTCTTCTTCATTTTCTACATCCCCCTATAATTTATTTCTTTTCTAACCTATACGAACCTCCACCCTATTTAACCTTCTTCTTCTTCTAAGTTTTTCTCTTTTTTTTTTCTTTTTTTTTTTTTTTGTTCTTTTTTCTTATTTCTCTTCGCTTAATCGAGCTCTCCTTACTATATTGCTGATGGTAGGTATATAGGGGGAAAACTTGGCGAACACCCGATGAGTCAGAATTATTAGCTGCCTGCTTGCTCCATATATGATCAATCTTTATATTACGTATATACATGCACGCGGCTATTTGTACATATATATATATATACGTGTATAGGTATATATACATACATACAAATATATGTACATATGATTCTTGCGTATGAGGTCGATGTCAGAATTGATAGTACACGGTAATAAATTACAATTTAATTCATCGTACGGGGTTACATTATACTCCTCCTATCAAGTTTATACATACAGTATATGTGTAACGAGCGTGACAGCCGCAGGGTGAATTAATGGTCTTCCAAACTCTGCGATTGATATATACATTTATATACCTACATATAAAAAAAAAAGTATATTTATACATATGTAATTTATATATTATAAAAGTTCAGATTTGATTTGGATTAAAATAAGACACTCGTAACCTCAAAGTCCCTAATTATTGTACTAGAAATAATTTACGTATTTTATTTCGAAAGGGATAGGAATTGACCTCGTGAAATCTGATCCAGATATTGGCTAGCCATATATATTTTCATGACATTATTCATTGACTTCGAGTGGAAGAATCATTAAACGGTGATTTATTTGATGTAGTAGTTTTCTAAATTATCAGGAATTTGTGGAAAAAAACAAATATTGAAATACTGAAAATTGTTAATCGTCTGAAATTAATCAGAAATTTTAATAAATTGAGAAATTTTTTAATTGAAAACTGCAAACCAGCGCATGGATTATAATCGTTATTCATAATTCTTGTAACGATTTTTGTTTTTGATTAATGGGTTAAAGAGTCGTAGCCAAACTTCTGCTGGTAATGCTGATGCTGATGCTGATGCTGATGCTGATGCTGAAACCGTTACGTAAATATGAAGGGATAAAGGCTTTGAACGATCAACCAAGGAATTGATGCTCAAAGGAGCTGAATTGAAATTCTCTATTGTCTTGTCGCAGCTTTTCCGTATAGTTGTGAGTCTAGAATCTAGAACGACTTCTATTTCCTCCATACCGCACCTTGTCGTAGTCGTTCTTCTCTTCTCTTCTCTTCTCTTCTTTTCTTCGTCCTCATTCTTTAACCAAAAAAAAAAAAGTAGAATTTCGTTCTTTTATCTGGTTTATTTCTCCGTTGCAGAACACGTGAGCTTAAAGTAGGTATTTCAAGTTTCAAAGAATCTCTTGCATCCCGCTGCAGCAGTAGCATATCATCCCGCACGCGTCTAAAAACTTTATACAAACTTGCCCATAGCAAGCGGGATTTTCCTTTTTGTCTTTCTTCCTTTCTTTTTCTGTTTTTACAAGAAACCGAGTTAAAAAAAAAAAAAAATCTTCATTCCGCATTTATTTTCCCAAAGTTGTTCCGTTTCAGATATGTTTATTTTTATTCCTTCATCGCAAAATTTTACATAGGAAACAAAATTTCATATCCTGTAGGTATTCACATGTTTCAAAAATTTTACTAATCCCTCATTTGAAAATTTAAAAAAAAATATCATCAGTTTTTTTATGTCTTTTTATTTTAACAAGATGATAGAAGACCATAACGTTTTATTTTTATCAAATAAATATACAAATGAAATTTCAATTAGCTAGACGTATATATGTATATCGTCGTAGGCGACTATATGTCGAGGACGAGGACGAGGACTACGACGTCGACACGTGGCATTGACGAATAAACGATATAGGATACGACGCGGTTGCGTCGCGTAGCATAGCACCGGCAGGGAACAGCGCAGCGTGAAACGCCAGCCTCGCGTCGCCTCGCGTCGCGTCGCGTTCCGTCCCGTCGTAACACAGCAACAGCTGTGACAATCCGACGCCCCCACAGAACCGCGTCAAAACGACGCGGAGAAAGAGGTAGATATGTAACGGGTGGATCGATAAACGGCGTTCCTTGGTCCATTTCTAACTCCGCCATTTTGTAACGGTTAAGGGAGAGCAAGAAGAACACCCCCCTCTCTCTTTCTCTCTCTCTCTCTCTTAGTCTCGGCGCACCCTTATCTTACCTATTCCCACACCCCCATGGCTGTACATATATAGATCTATAAGACATTCCGCGAATATATTTATAAAGCGATTTTTTTTATTTATTATTTATTTATTTCGTTTTTTTTTTTTTTTTTGTTCTTGTCCGACACAACCGTCTTTACCAAAAATTCAGCATTTTGACACAATGAAAGAAACAATGGAAACGTAAATTGAATGAATAAAAAGGGGATAAACGAGGTTTAAAGAATAACTCGCCTTTTGGTTGATTAAAAAACCAAAAGAAAAAAAGAAAAACGTTAAAATAAAGTACAAATAAAATATATAAATTGATATTGTAAATTATTATTCTATAGTCTACACGTGTACACATATGAATATCATGACCATAATGCGTGGGGCAGTCAAGAAATCGACGAGAGCCGGCTGGTTATTATAGCAGTATTCATATATACATATATCCAATGTGATAATCGGCTGATTATTTATTGCAATTAATTAATTATCAATTTATTATATAATATCGTGGATGGTTCTAAATTTATACATGATTTTTTTTTTTTTTTGTTTTGATAAATCGAATAAAAAACGAGACTTTTAATATTCCGACTGAATTTTATATATTTACTAGACCGTTTCAAAAAAAATTCGACTATTTTTCATTTTCAAAGAGTTAATCAAAAATATTGTTCCAAATGACGATAGAAAAAAATGCTGTCAAAGTTTCAGCTCTTAATATTAATATTAAGAGGTGCCTCGTCGCGATTTTCTATTTCCCATCTAAATAACATGGGAAAATGGTCTTGTGGATTTTTTCGATTTTTATATCTTGAAAATTAATCTACTTAGAAAGATTCTGCATGAGTACTGTTGTTCAAAATTGTACGCTCTACAAAAAAGGTCTCTTGGTCTTTTTCGATGAATCCAACTGTTTCCAAATTAGTCATGATTAATTATCATCAATAACCAATACACCAACTTGGAAATAACTACATTTATCGAAAAAGAACAAGAGATCTTTTTTTTAGAGCGTTCAATTCACTACAAAAATATGTTCTGGTCTTATCAGTACACTGATGCGTTGACGAGTTATAAAATTCCAAAGTTTAAAAAAAAAATTTCCCATGTTATTTAGATGGGAAATAGAAAATCGCGATGAGGCACCTCTTAATATTAATATTATGAGCTCAAACTTTGATAGCATTTTTTTTTTTCGTCATTTGGAACAATATTTTTGACTTACTTTTTGAAAATGAAAAATAGTCGATTTTTTTTGAAACGGTCTAATATATACATATACCCTAAGTCTACTTAATACTCGTTCATCAAAAAACCCATATAATAATTATTTCTATAATTAATTTGTCAAAAATTATTTTGCAATTAGTCTTATAGCCAAAAATCGTCGATACTTAAATGAGCTGATTACAGATTACACAGTTCGCCTAGTATCGTTTAGAGGGATACTAAGTAGGTATATAGTGCGAAATGACCTTGCTTTGCGAGAAGCTTCGGGGATATTATATATATGCATGTACTCGTAGTTATTACGTAATGGCTAGGATTGGTTTAACGGCCGACTTGACTCGCTAAATTTGCGGTAATTTTTTTATTTTTTTTTATTCCTACTTCTTTTTTTCTGGTCAAGGTTTTTTTTTTCTTTTTTCTTGCACAGTGTTAAAGAGTCTTTTATACATTACATTACATATCATATATATATATATATATATATATATATATATATATATATATATATATATATATATATATATATATATATATATATATATATATATATATATATATATATATATATATATATATATATATATATATATATATATATATATATATATATATATATATATACTATAGTATATCCACACACGTCTCGTGTAGGTATAACAAACTGACGTTAATTATTCATTAACGCCATATTTATTCGGTAATTTATTTTATTATTCGTTGCAGAGTTTATCTTCATTTTACCTACATGCATACTAAATACATACTTGTATATACCTATGTGTAGGTATGTAATATCAATTTCTTTATATTATACATATATGCATTATAAAATTGGAATAATTTGAGGCTTTTTTGTTTTTTTATAGTCTGACGGTAGAAAAAAAATCAGAAAACGAAGAAAAAAAACAACAAAAAACGAAAAGTAAATAAATGAATTACGAAAAAAAAAAAAAGATAAAAAAATCTCCGTATATTTTTTTGAATCAGTGAAGACTTAGCCTCAGTTTCTACAATTAAATTTAATGAAAATAAATGAGTACCGGTCCAACCCGTTGGCGTTACTTTAGGGCGCCAAGGATTATCCCCCTGTATCCTCCTCCGCCTCCACGTGGGCCTTCCCGCCGCGACGTTATGCTACGCGACGTGGTCGCTGTTACGTCTCGGACGGGATAAAATGGGATGAAACGGGATTCAAACCTTACTCCTTTTTGTATATATGTATTATACCTAACCAACGAAAAAAAAAAAAAAAAAAAAAAAAATGACGCGCTTATATACTTAAACAGAATTTTACTTAAGCAGTGACGATGTTCACCTATTTATATGGTAATTTTTTTCATTTTATAAATCAACAATCTTTTACACCAAAAACCTCTCTGTATATTATTATTATTATTATTATTATTATTGTTTCTTCTTACTTTACAAATTCACTACAATTTCCACGATTTTAAAGGGATGAAAATAAAGGGCGCATGATTTCCCTAAAAAATTATCTTCAGATTTTCAATATTTCATTCAATCGATATAAGAATAATCGTGACACACCCGTTAGGTACATGTTATACACTTTTCCCTGCAGTGTCATATGTGTTCTGGTATTATTTTTTCTCTTTTTTTTTTGTCCCCTATTAAAACAGGATACGTAATAACCGAAATTTTATCTTTTTTTCTTTACCCCTTTCGTCTTTTTATTATCATCTTTATTTTTTTATTTTTTTTTTATTCTTTTTTACTTTGTTTCAAACCAGGGCCTCCTCTTCAACTGTGGGAAATTACTATTTGAATGTTAACCATCAGTTAGGCAACAAAAAGACCCGAACCAGAGGGGTGAAAAACTATAGTGTGTAACACATAAAAGTTGTTGTTGCGTGAGCTGCGGGTTCGTTCGTCGTTCTATACATACTGTAGGTCAGTTCACATCGGGTTCCCATGTAATTTTCTCGGGTTAGAAGAGAGGAGAGACCCTCCGTTTCTGATAAAAAGAGAATTTAATCTCGGCGTTAAGATTAGACCTTCTTTTTTATCCGACTAAAAATAGACCATATGTAAGTATATATGTGTATATAAAATATATATATGTATGCTGGTTATATCATCCTTATTTCTGTTATAACTACAGCACCAGTTCTTGATTAATATGAATTAAAAACGACGCTCGACGTCGGTGATTCTCGAGGTGCAGAGTGTGGGATATACATTCCCTATTTACATTCACCACCTGTGGTGCTGATTCTATTCAACTCCTTGCTCATTTTAATATCTATAATCTTTTACTCGATACAAAGATGTAATTAACGCGCTTTAATCTTTCCTTGGATATATTTATCTACACGATCTATGGATATTATACCTATATAATAAATTTTAAGATGATTTCAAATTTTTTTAAATACTTGAAGTTTAAAATGTTAGAATTTGGAACGATCGGGATACAGACAAGTCGAAACTCGGACAGTCAAAAACTCCGCAAGTCCAAAAATCCAAAAATTTTTACATTTAGGATCTTTAGCTATTGAAATTTTGTATCCTCCAGTATTTTTTAATTTGAAATTGTTTGAAACGACTATGAAGACTATCGGGGAAATATAATTTCACAAAAACCGTGAATTTAGGTGATATTGAAACTCGGAATTTTGACCGTTTGGAACTTTTAAAATCCAGAACTTATCAACCCGACCTCATTTTTAATTTTTGTTTAGATTTTGAAAACAGATTATCGCAGTTAATTAATTTTCTCGGTTATGGTAATGATGAGCTTTTTTTTTCGGTTTGCGAGTATACACATCATAGGAGCATATTTCAGTCGATATCATGAGACTGAGCTACAGGATTGAATTACGCAAACCGCAAATTCGATAAGAAACAAAAAATAAAATAATAATGAAGTAAAAAATCCTTAACTAAGATATATTGTAGCATAAATGATTATAGAAATATATAACTATAGATATAGTTGCTAAACAGATATAGATAGGTATATATAAACGGATATTCTCGTAATACATATCTCTCTATACATATATATACCTCCCTATACCTCCTACCCATAATACGGCGTAAAGACCGCACGGACCTGTTGCCGCGAACGGTGAAATTACGCCGATGCAACGATGCAAACCTAGCTTTGCAGTGCTGCAGTGCCAGGAAGTCGGGAAATCGTTTTGAACGATTCCATCTAAACTATCCTGGAATTTAACCCGAGATTAGAACACGGACTAAGATCGGGATTTTGCTCTCTGTAGAAACGCATTCCTTGGCACGCAGATGGGCCGAGGTGACCAACGGTATGTACCGAAGCCAACGGGTCATCTGACATAGCAGCGTTAGACAGGCTTTTAACCTGGTGGATTCCAGACACGTGGTAAATCTAATCAAAGAATTAACGAAATACAATTTTTATTTCTTATTTTTATTAAATTTTGAAATTTTGGAAATTGTTTGTTGCCATTTTTTTTTTTTTTTTTTTTGAATTCATTTTTGTTTCGACATTCGTTATTTTTTGTGTTGAAATTTGATAACGTTGTAACTTTATCGATAAGCAGATCCTCGTGTAATTGTAGACTGTATTTACCGATTACAAAGCGAATTCATCCAGGTGAATAATACAATATGTTCAGTATTGGCCTTTAGGCGCATTTGTAGGGCTCTCGCTTTGCCGTTGGTTATAGCTGCAAGAGATGCAAATTTTCGGGGGTGAATATTTCGCGTACAATTCCGCACGCTGAGCAGGTATATATATATATATATATATATATATATATATATATATATATATATATATATATATATATATATATATATATATATATATATATATATATACATATATATAGGCAGGAATAAACGTGGCTGCAACTGCAGCAGCTACAAAGTTTCAACGTTATCCAATTCCCCCTGTAACTGCAGTCTGCGTTGCACAATTGCACCGAACGTCGTCTATATGTCCAGAAATTAATCCACGTTTCAATTAGCCGCGTGCGCGTCCAAATTCCTGAATTATATGTATACGCGTATACATATATATGATATCGTTTTCGTTTTTCGTTTTAACTCCCCCCAATGAAAATTGACAATTTAAAATAAAAAGGGAAGTTATTGGTTTCGGTCCGATTTTCGAAAATCGAGTTTTCATCAGATCTCGACGTTTTTGGGTCCTAGGAAGCTATTTTGACTATTTTTGGATGAATGTCCGTATCTGTGTGTGTATGTAAACAAATTTTTGCGGTACGATATCTTTAGAACGAGTCGACCGATTGGGATGGTTCTTATGGCGATCAAAAAGGTTCATCAAGGCTTAGATCTGATTAGATTTTGGAATCGATTGGTCGAGTAGTTTCAAAGTTATTTGAAAAATAAAAATTCAAAAACAATTTTTTTTTCATGTTTTTAGCGCATAACCCCTAAACTTTTCGTGCGATCAGTCTCAAAATTTAATCAGACTTAGGTATTGGATAGCCTTTTCAATCGCCCCAAGATTCGTAAAAATCGAACGATTGGTTCAAAAGATATTGCACGACAAAAATTTCTCTTTTTGTCGTATGATACCTTTGGAACGAATTAACCGATTTGAATGATTGTTGCGGCGATCGAAAGGGTTCATCAAGACTTAGATCTGATTAGATTTTGGAATCGATCGGTCGAGTAGTTTCAAAGTTATTCGAAGAATAGAAATTGAAGAAAAAAAGATTTGTATACGGAAAATTAATTATACTTATAACCTTCATTAATTTATTATAAACACAATCGTATCAATTAATTGTAACGTATTTAATACAGCGGGAAGTTTTAGGGTTGGCCCACAGGTCAACCGGTTTTCATATTTTTATTTTTTATTTTTGGTTTATTCGAGAAAAACCGTTTCTGAGATCATCCGACGAGTTTGTCGGAAAGACAGACCGACATCTGACCTGTGTGAAATTAGTATATCAAAGGTGATCTAAAAATCTGTCTTAGATTCGTTGAATTGAACAAAAGTGATTTCCGTACGAAACCAATATTTATCTTATATCATCCTACAGGCGATGAAAAGTCAAAAATAAAAGAAGGACTTTGGTTTTTGTACATCAGCCATACCTAAGTCTATAAAATATACTTATGTAGCTATTTCTTACTCCTACGCTCTATGACGAATTGAGTCAAAGATTTATTTCCATTCTTCGTCTATATAAATACTAAACTTGAATAAGTATATACATACTTTATATATATACGCGTATCTAATCACCGGTTATAAATAGCGTCCTGTACCAACCTGGCCGACGTATCACATCGGTAATGCGAGCCCGTGGGACACTAGTGGGATGAATGATACCATATATACGATGATGATGATCCGCTAAGTATATAAAGTGAAACGAAACCCATTGCTCCACGGAAGAAGGATGCTGGATGATGGAACACAGCTCGCTCGCTGTAGTTTCACTATGAAGTAGGGCGGGGAGGGGAAAAAAAAAAGAGGGAATTCATCCCACTGATGTGACATCGCTCAGTTTATGCTATATTACATATATGTAATATGCATGTACGATGACTGTGTTCGTAAGTGAGTTTAACGTTTATACACATTTACACAATGTAACGTTCATGATATATGACGAAATTACCTCCGTATATACTTTGTCCCAGGCGTTCATTAACATATAATCACTAGTCTCATCTCTAGCGACGTTATCATATTCCTCCTCTTCTTCCTCCTCATTCTCCTCCCCGATGAGATGTCTAAAAGAACTTGTATAGAGTATATTTGCGTATAGAATACGACAAATTCGTATAGTAGGTATATGTGACCTGGTCAACGGACAATCCACCGTTTTAGGTAGGTAACTATAATCTAGGTATGTTACATACTTGCTTCTCTCATCGTTGTTAACTTGTAATCTGCGGTGATTAACCGTATGTTACGTGAACCTCTCTATATGGAACTCGGTACAACTAGGTACGTCACGACAATCGGATGTACCATTCATACCGAAGTACCACTATAGGTACTGCCTGCCAGCAAGCTTCCCAGTGTTTAACGTAAACGTTTCCTTAATTCTTGTTTTACCATTTTTTTTTTTTTTTTTTTTTTTTTGAATTTATTTTTATTTTTTCTACATTGTTCTTCTCTTCATTACTCAAAAAATAATAATTCGAGGAAAAATGTCGTACATAATATGGGCATATTCGTCGATATCAATCCAGTAGTCATTTCTTTTCTCTTCACATTGCATTACGTTACGTTACGCTACTCGGTAAAACCGAAACCACAATTGTTTATATGATTTCCTTAGTTTGATGAAACTCTGTGTAAATCCTTTGACATTTTTCAGGACTTTAGTCGAGCTCTGAGTGTATATGTCTTTTTTTTTTTACATTTTGGATGTACGTAACGAACGAATTCCGAAAGCTAAAGATCTGAAAGGCCAAAAATCCAGGATTTGAAATTTACACACAAAGCGGTGATTAAATTTTTGGATTCTTGATCTTTCAGAGTTTTGGACTTTCCGAGATTCGAACTGTCTGCATAAATTTTAATATCCTGAACTTTGACATTTCTAAAAATCCGGTAGTTGCAAAAATCGTCAATTCGTGTGAGCTTCGAGTTTCGTGAGTTTTACGATTTTACTATACCAACATCGTGCGTAAAGTTAGCCTTATCGCGTCTTCTCGATCTCTTCCGTTTTTCCCCTCCGCGTCTCTCTTTGTCAGTTGGTAAGTATAAAACCGTTCTTTCCTCTCCTTCTATCTTACTCTCTGGTGGCTTCCTCCCGACCCTCCTAAAGCCACTTTCTAAGCGTTACGCAACGAGCCGTGTCCGTTGATTATTTTTCAAACAGCGGCGGTTTGGAAATTTTTAAACGGCTGTTCAATGAAACCGGTTTCCGTTGCCTCGTGGGAGGAAGCAGCAACCAACGAGTCCCTCTCGAACCTCCTTCTCGACTTCTTTAACCGTCTCTTATAGAACTTCGTTATATTCGTTCGCGCCCGGCTTTTTATAAACAAGTATAAGTGAGCAAGTATGCACACAGATATGTCACACATCCTAATCCTAAATCAACGATACTTTGATTCAAATCTCAGGAGCTTGGGAGTCAGAATATAAAAAAAAAAAAAAAACCGTTAAACCGCTCAGCTCAAAATACAACCGGATTAAAATTATTTAACGAAACAATTTGCATCGTGGTACGAAAATTCCTTCAGGATTCACACCGAAGAGAGATCAGACGTGATAGTTATCCGCAGGATCACGAAGTATGGATAGGTACTTCATATTCCTGGG